>JACEIK010002135.1:13725-108065 GCA_018107945.1 Datura stramonium | reverse complement strand
ATATTACCTATACATTGATTGCTATGCAGATCTTCTTGATCATACTTATTCGGAGAATAATAATACATAAGTAAAAAAAATTACTAAAATTTAAAAAGCGCGACCAAGTACATAAAAATGAAAAGAAATATTTGAAATCTAAATATTTCTTGTCCTCATATACTCCTTTCCTATTATATTTTAATTAAATCACAAGTCAAAATGACGGAGACGAGGAAGGATAACATTGAATAGAAGTCTCCATGGAATACCATAAGGTATTGGAAACTTACAAACTAAAGCTTGGGGGTTATAAACATGAAAATTATGAAAATTATGAGAGTTATGGATATTATTAAGAGTAGAAATTAAAGAGGTGTGAATTATGACCACTCCTTGTAAATATATTAAATAAAAGAGAGAATACTTCAGATATTAGGAGATATTATTAGTTTATAATTAGAAGAAGGTCAAAATAAGGAAAAAAAATTAATTTTGAATATATTATGATGTATTATTTTAATCGATTTCTGCCTCTTTCTTTTTTTCATTATGGAGCTATAATTAAAATCTCTATTTTTTTTAAATTTAAAAGTGACAGGGTATTGCATTAAAGTGAGAAAAAATTTCAAAAATTGAGAAATTAGATAAACAGTGATCCTAACTTATGAGAAGTGCCTTGTCATTGCTTTTATTTCTAGTTTTATACACACACNCTAGTTTTATACACACACACTTATATATTTAAGAGTATCTAACTTTAAATTTTAGTACTTTCATAACTTTCTTCTTCTCTAAATTCTAAAAAAAGTTTAAAAACAAAATAAAAAAATATAAACCTAAAATACAAAGTTGAACTCGTTTGCCTCAAATTCACACCAACTTATGTGAATTTTTCTGTAATTTTTGTTTTTATTTTTCTTTTTCTTTATTTTATCTTAACTTAAGAGGATTAATATGTCCATATAAAATATGTTAAGAGGATTAATAAAAGGAAGAGGAAAGGATTGAGGTGTAACGACACGACCCAAATCAGACGGATCGTGCGGGCATCTACATCGACTCTAACTCAAAAGGCGAATCCCTTTCTAATTATACATAAAATACTTTAGAAAATTCCCCATTGCTTTAAATTCAATCAATGAGAAAAGATACAGTTACAAAACCCGACACAACTATGATTTCCCTAAGATCTAGTCTAAACAGGTACAAGAGCTCTACTTGAATAACTTTGATAATATAAAATGACACAGCTTCACCAGCAGAAAATGCGTAAACTGATGCAGAATATGCCACATAAATCATGAAGTTTCAACCTGCCACAACCTACACCTAAAAGGCATAACAAGAGTAGTATCAGTACACCACACATACTGGTAGACAACATCGACCGATTATAATTAGTTCACGTAACAGTATAAAATTAATATGCAATCAATGACTTGATTTTGAACACACAATTTTGGAACTAAACCATCAAGCCACTTAATCCGTAATGATCCATATTATTATTAGGACACCTCTCTTTACTACCGAGCATAGTGACAAGGAGTAGCCTACATTCTATTTTAGCCACATTGCAGCGGTAACTTGACTGCTGTTGGGGTCTCGCCGCAGCAAGGAGTCCACCTTTGCAGTGGTACTACTCTAGGCAATAACTCGACTGCACTGACAACCTCTAAATTTCAACACTACATCAATTAAACAAATTCTCTTATTATTCATAATGGTAGCAATATACACTTGAGTATATACACATATTCTTATTTTAATCTTATCATGATTATTTTTTTATTTCTTCCATTAGGATCAACTCAACAACAACACATAATTTACATTTACCGGTCATTTTGAATACAACCGTTAACTCATTTACAAACAAGTTTATCCAAACACCAAAACTTACCATATAAATAAGACACACTTATGCAACATATCATGCACACACTAAACACACAGTAAATAGACCTGTCATCATTAATTTCATCTTATCGAATGCTCGTACATATATCGGTATCATATCTGTCACGCCCTACCTTGGGAGGCATGACGGACACCTAGTGCCACACTGGGATCTGGACTCACCTGACTGGCCTGATGCACTACTGGTGCATGCCTGTAACTTAATTCACGAAAACGACGAGCTATATATCGGCTATAAACACAATCTCTGACAGACAAGGCCACCTGTAAAAGAAAGCAACTAATCACCAACAACACAATAACAGGGATCCTATGCGGGCTGACAAGACCACCATGCTGTCTAGTTATAACTGTAATGAAATTAGGAAGCTAAACTATGCTATAGCCAACAAGGCTGCTAACTGACAGCAAGACCCCAAGTAGCCATCACATGAAATAAAACATACATAGACCCCACACGGCCAACAATAAAAACTAACTACTGGAAAACTATAGCCTGCAAGCCTCTAAGAGTGGAATAATGGTTGAGATAGGGCCCCGACCTACCCATGAGCTGTACAACAAAAGAACAAACCTCTTCTAACTATCAACTCTGGAGGAAGGGAGCTGAACAAACTATTACTTCAGTTGGTGACTAAGAGGATCCTGAACCGTATCTATTCATACCTGCAGGCAAGTAATGCAGCGTCCAAAGGATGGGCTCAGTACAATATGTACCGAATATGTAAGGCAGTAGGATAATAGCTGACTGAAAGTTGGTAAAACTGAAGTAATCATGAAAGAAAGTAAGAATTTAACCTGAGTAACCTTACTGTCTGAAGTATCTAACTAACAAGTTTATATTTACAAGCAAGAACCCTACTAGGCCCCCATAAGCCTGGAAGGTACAAAAAACATAGAATAACCTACTTGGGCCTCCATAAGCCCCGATAAGTACAAATAATGTCCACTTCTGCTATCTGACTACTAATGGTTGTAAGCATACTGTAACTCAAGATGACCCTCACAACCTTGATCTGATATAACTCACTATCACCCTCACGACCTCAATTTGATGGAACTCAATATGACCCTCGTGACCTTAGTCTGATGAAACTGCCTCAGTCTAATAGAACTCACTATGGCCCTCGCTGTCTCATTCTAATAGGACTCAATATGTCCCTCGTGGCCTCAGTCTAATAGGAATCAATATGGCTCTTGCAGCCTCAGTCTAATAGGACTCGATATGTAACAACATCTGAAAACCCAATGTCGAAAGCAAAACAAATCTACCTAGGGTTAACTCTGACGAGGGTTACTATTTTATCGCTATCATATCAATCCAGTTCATAATAGCTGACCATAATAGGTTTACCCTGAAGTACTAATAGATACACAAGTCGTACTAACTTTATGACGAACATAACTTGCCGAAGGAATAGCCTTACATAGCTCAAGTGCCGACTTTCATTTAACTGCCGAGTCTCAACTGGCGATCGGTGGTTCTATCCAATTTCAACCATGATATGGGGAGAATAGGGATAATTTCAATTCTAAACTCGGCAAAAATGATAACTTTTAACAATAATAGTAACTTACAATTCAACTCTGAATAATTCGGCAAGAACTCACAATTTCTCGAGAGCTCAGAAGGAAGAAATACTCACCTAAGGCCTGTGGACATTTAGGAATCAATTTGAAACAATTTTGACAACTTTTACTCGATGGAGTTCCAATTTGGTGGGTGAATTTTTGAGAAATAACTCTGTATTAATGCTTCCCGTAGGCCTAGAACTCATTACCCGAAGTTAATTTAAGTTTGGGCGGCGTTTGATAGCATAATCGGATGAGAACACATTGAAAATTGCGTGCCCTTTTAATTCTGTCCGAGGGAGTTCATATAATGAAATGAAATTTAAACCAAAGCTTTATATATATAGGGCCAAGGGCGGTGGTAGGGGGAGGTGCCCCGCACTGCCCAGAGTGCCAAACTGCCCCAGCGTCATGCCCCTTAACACGTCAGCAGGTCTGGCGCGCCGTGTTGGCCTTGCGCGCACTGGTTCTGTCTGACTCCGCTTCCGAGGCTTTTCCTACATGCGTCAAGCTCTCTTCATTTGTTACAAATCTACGCGTACGCTTACTAACCGATAACGTTTTACGGGGTGTAACATCCTCCTTCCCTTAGGAACATTCGTCCTCGAATGTCATCTTCAGGCCTACAGGAGTTAACTCTTTTAGCTAATACTTAGAAAAATTTCGGAAAAGTTTCCTCTATAATATGGACTATCCGAAAATCTAAAATGCAGAAAACTCCAACATGGGTGTCTCATAGGACGCTATAAATAACTATTTCACCACAGAGAGGTAGCCAACTAAACAGTACCAATAACATAAGCAGTGAAATAACAACTGAATAACAACATCACCTTAACTGCATAATCTGAATCAATCTTGGAACAAGTGAGGGTATCTAGATCTCATGCCGTCCTCAGCTTCCCAGGTCATCTCTTCTTTGTTTCCGTTCCTCCACAACACTTTAACGGAGGCTACATCTTTAGTTCTCAGTCTGCGGACCTATCTATCTAGTATTGCAACTGGAATTTCTTTGTAAGCTAACTCCTCAGTAACTTGAATATCCTCAAATGGCACAACTCGAAATGGGTCCCCTATATATTTTCGCAACATGCACACATGAAAGACTGGGTGAATAGATTCTAACTCTAGAGGCAACTCTAACTCATATGCCACTTGGCCTATTCTTTGAAGGATCTGGTATGGCCCAATGAATCTCGGGCTAAGCTTGCCTTTATTGCAAAATCTAATCACGCCCTTCATCGACGACCCTTTAAGGAACACCCAATCACCCATATTAAACTCCAAGTCCCTATGTCGCATATCAGAGTAGGACTTTTGATGACTCTGGGCTGTCAGTAACCGATCTATGATAAGTTTTACTTTTTCTTCTGACTGGTGAATCATATATGACCCAACTAATTCTGCTTCTCCTACTTCGAACCATCCAATGGGGACCTTCATTTTCGCCCATACAATGCCTCATAAGGCGCCATCTGAATTGCTGAATGACAACTGTTATTATATGAAAATTCAATAAGGGGTAGATGCTCATTCCAACTTCCTCCGAAATCTAGAACACACATCCATAACATATCCTTGAGTGCTTGAATGGTGCGCTCCGCTTCACCGTCCGTCTGAGGGTGGAAGGCTGTATTCAAATTAACTTGTGTCCCAAAACTTTTCTGAAAATGATTGCCAAAATCTAGCTGTAAATTGTGCCCCTCTATCTGAAATGATGGATGCTGGGACGCCGTGAAATCGGTCAATCTCTTTGATATATAATGCGGTGTAATCTTCGGCTTAGTATGTAGTCCGGATTGGAAGAAAGTGAGCTGATTTTGTCAACCTATAAACAATTACCCAGATAGAATCAAATCTGCGTCTGGTATGGGGTAGTCCTGTCACAAAGTCTATATTAGTTGCCTCTCATTTCCACATAGGTATAGCCATTTCCTGAGTTAGTCCGCCAGGCTTCTAGTGCTCAGCCTTTACCTATTGACAATTAGGACATTGTGCTACAAATGCGGCTACATCTTTCTTCATTCCTGGCCACCAGTATATCTCTTTTATGTCATGGTACATTTTTGTCGAACCCGAATGAAGAGAGTAATGAGAGTAGTGTACCTCTGTCAGAATCTGCCGGCGAAGCCCTGCTACATCTGGAACGCAGAGGCGACCTCTGTACCTTAAAACCCTATCTCCGATTACCTCAAAAACCGATAGTTCACCTTATTAAGATTTACCTCTAAACTGTGCTAAGTGAGAATCCTCGTATTGCCGCTCTTTTACTTCTACCACTAGGGAAGATACCGCTATATTCTAAATTATAGCTCTATTATTTTCTGAATCCACTATCCGAACTACTAGACTGGCTAGCCAGCATAATTCTCGGGCCATTTCCCACTGTTCTGGTCTCAGATGTGCTAGACTTCCCATGGATTGACGACCGAGGGCATCTTCTACAATATTGGCCTTCCCTGGATGATACAAGATGTTCACGTCATAATGTTTCAATAGTTCTAGCCAATGGCGTTGTCGTAAGTTCAGCTCTTTCTGCGTGAAAATGTACTGGAGGCTTTTATGATCAGTAAAAATGTCCACATGTACACCATACAAGTAATGCCTCCATATTTTTAAGGTGTGAACCATTGCAGCTAACTCCAGATCGTGGGTGGGATAATTCTTTTCATGTTTCCTCAATTTCCTTGATGGTGACTATATCGAGTTTTGTAAGCTGTTTTAATGTCACCATACACAATTACCTTTTCTGTTGCATCAAAACACACCCTGTCCAGGCACGAAGCGTCACAGTACACCGCATAACCCTCCAAACCTTTTACGGAAAAGCTAACACGGTGCTGACGTTAGTCTATTTTTAATTCACAGAAACTGCACTCCTGAGCCTCGGTCCATCTTTGAAACTTAGCTGCTTTTTGAGTCTATTTAGTCAAGGGCAGCGACATGGTAGAAAATCCTTCCACCAACCTTCTATAATACACAGCTAACCCTAGAAAGCTGCGAACCTCTTGTTGGGTGAATTTAGGTCTAGGCCATGTGTTCACACTTCAGTTTTACGTAGATAGAGCTTGAACACCATCCTCGAATGCAATGTGTTGACCCAATAAAGCTACGAAATTCAATCAAAACACCCGTTTAGAAAACTTTTCATACAAGCTGGAGGTCTTTGAGGATTTGAAATGCGTGCCAAATGACCTTTATGTGCATACGGTAGGAGTATACTAGAATATACGTTAATGAATACTATTACAAACAGATCTAAATAACAAACGAAAATTAACATTCATTAGGTCCATGGAATATACGGTGCATTTTTTCAACCAGGGATTGTGTTGGGCTGGGAATGACCATACTTGATCCTAAAAGATGTCTTTGGGATATCTTTCTCCTGAACTCAAACTTGGTGGTACCCCGGATATCAAGTCTATTTTAGAAATATTTTTCCCTTGCAAGCGATCCAAACAAATCATCTATTCTTGGAAGAGGGTATTTATTCTTAACGGTAACTTTATTCAATTGCGGAGTAGTCTATACACATCGTAGGGAACCATCTTTATTTATCACAAAGCAGTGGAGCACCCATTGGTGAAGTACTGAGTCCTAATAAAACCATTATCTAACAAATCTTTCAAGCTGTTCTTTCAATTCTTTCAATTTAGAGTTTGGGGCTATTCGATACGAAAGGGATGGATATAGGTGAGTGTCTGGTAGTAAGTATATTGAAATCTATTTCCCGCTCTAGGGGAATACTAGAAGTTCGTCACGGAAACACATCGGGAACTCATTAACCTTTGGAATAGGCTGGAGAGTCGTGGATTACGCGCTTGCATATCCCGAACCTAACAATATGGTAAATCTGCCCTTTGCTATCAACTTTTTCACGGGAGATAGGATATCTTTGGTGTATTGTATTACCTCTCTACTCTCATTATTCCTCCCCGAAAAATATAATAGGACAATTTTGGTCTAACACTCTATAGTGGCGTAACATGGCGTCAGCAATCCATAACCATAATGCATCAAAGTCAATCATTTCTAATTCTACTAGATCTCATGAAGTCTAGCGACCAACAATCTCCTCTTTGTACAACCCATTAAATTCTTTTATAATAATAGAGTCACCAACGGGGTAGACACTAAGGAACCATTGAAGCAATTACGGTACTATATCAAACTTTCGGGCCACTAACGGAGTAACCTACAACAAAGTGGATCCACGGGTCTATCAAGCATAAATTGGTGAGCAAACATCTAATATACCTGTCAACATCTAGCGCCGACTCTAACTCTTGTCGCTCAGTAGTGCATGTGCGGTCTGTGCTACCTCGCACAGATGTCCCGAGATTACGCCTCGGCCTCTGCCCATTGGAGCTAAGGGCACATGCCCTACGAAGAAGATTTGTTGGGGGTATACGAACCCTGCGAAGATCTATTACTGCTTGGACACAGCCGCTACGGCGTCTGAGTCGGGCAATCCTCATCATGTGTCCTCCTGCGAGGTATAAAAGCGGTGGGGCCATACATGCACCTTCCTATATGCTACCTATGGAAATCTTGCATCGAGTGTGCTAACTTTGTATGAGTGCAGCCCTCTCTTGCTACGAGCACAGTGCTCGCGAACTCTTCTTAGGGGCACTGTTGCCTCCGGCAGTCGTCTTGCTATCCTCTTCTTTCTTTAAGAAATGGGGGCCTAAGTGGCCTACCTAAGAAATTGAGCTGGGCTTTGCCCTAAAAGTATGTCGAAAGTCAGGGCCCTATAACTTGACTGTTGTTCTTTCATTCGTACTAACGGCACATGCAAAACCCTCATATTGAGCTTTAGTTCTGAAATATCCATAATATCTCACGGGGTGCATTGCTTAATGCAGACTCCACATATTACGGCGCAAGTCCATGGCAACCGATCTCGCCCTAATTTGTGTCATTATGTACAAATGAGGGCGCATATCGGCTGGGAGTCAAACCTCAATACATATTCTGTGCTCATTCCCTTACTTGCTCTAGATACGAAACTACTACTGGCTTTCTTATGGACCTCTCGGGGAAAATATGGTGTGAAAGCCTCCCGAGAAGATAGGCCCGTAGGTGACATCTCACGGGATCTTTCCCGCTCTCGTATCACAAAGCAACCTGTGCACTTGTCCCGAATACACAACTTGGCGGTCTGTGGGCCAGGCATGCATAGCCAGATATTCTCTGACTAATCATGAGTTAGGGGGCCTCTGGGGTGGGGACTCCAGCCAGAACTCACCGAACTCTCGAACTGCACCGGCCTTAGTGAAGCAAGCAAGCCCAGTACTCTGCAGAGTGAAGGCAGCATTGGGTGACCATCATGCGGACCCAACATAGAGCCTTTTGGCTCCTGTCCAGTGGTAAGGAATGGGCACAGAGTGGTGCTGGTATATACGCTACTCTGGGGCTCAAGATGTGGTGGTGATTCTTTGGGGAAATCGAGGTGACGTCTCCACTGTGGCCTCGAGATCGGGCTAACTCGGCGGGGCCCCACTACTAGTGCCCTCTCTTGCTTCATATCTAGGTCTGACCGGTAAAGTGTTCATCATGCGTCGGACATTTTCTGCATAAATAAATAGAATAACATAGGCTTAGGGAGACACCATATACAACCCAACTCTATAGCATAAGCTGGAGGAGAAAGAAGAGTAATCACACTAGTATGTGCCATGCCTCCCATGCACTGGGAATGTGGTGCACAACACGTCCATAGACAAGACTCTCGCGACATGACTTGCGGATTCCCTAGGATCGGCCTACTCTAATACAAAGTTTTCCAACCCACCTTTGGGCCCTTGATGGACACCTAATTTCAGGGGATGGACTCACTTTGGCGGCACAGTGCACTCTTTTGGTGCATGCCTGTAACTTAATCAAGAAAACGATGAGCTATATCTCGGCTATAAACACGATCTCGTGATAAAGCCACTGTAAAAAAAGCGGCTAACCATCAACAACACATGCCAGGATCTTGTGCGAGCCGACAAGACCACTATCTTTGTCTAGTTATAAGCTGCAATGAAATCGAGCAGCTAAGCCATGCTATAGCCAACAAGGATGCTAACTGACAACTAAGCAAGGCCCCACTGACCATCACATGAAATAAACATATATAGGCCCCACACGGCCAACAAAAGAAACTAACTCTTTGGAAAAGTTTGTAGCACACTGCAATTACTCTAAGAGTGAAACAATGGTCAGAGACGAAGGGGTCACGACCTACCCGTAGGTTGTACAACAAAAGAACAAACCTCTTCCTAGCCGGCAACTCTTGGAGGAAGGAAGTGAACAAGCTGACCCACTTGGTGATGACTAAGAGGGTCCCTAATCGCGTCTATTCGCACCTGCCGGAAAGTAATGCGAGCGCCTCTAGGATGGCGTCGAGTACAGCCATGTGCAAAATACTTAAGGTAGTAGGATAATAGTATTGAAAGATGGTAAAAACTGAAGTAATCAAGAAAGGAGTAAGAATTTAACTTGAGTAACCTTATGCAAAGTATCTAACTAACAAGTTTATATTTACAAGAAAAGAACCTTGAGGCCCCATAAATGGATGGTACAAACATCTGCACAATAACCTACAGGCCCCCATAAGCCCCAGGCAAGTACAGCAATGTCCATAGCTGTCGACTACTAATGGTTGTAAGCATCTGTAACCCAAGATGGCCCTCATGGCCTTGATACGGTAGAAACTCACTATGGCCCTCACGACCTCCAATCGTGGAACTCGATATGGCCCTCAAGGCCTCAATCTGGTGAAACTTAATATGGCCCTTGCGGCCTCGGTCTAATAGAACTGTATGGCTCTTGCGGCCTTGAGTCTAATAGGACTCAATATGGCTCTCGTGACGCAGTGCAATAAATTTCGATATGGAACAACGTGTGACAACCCCGACATCAGACTGAAAAACCAATCTAGCTAGGTTAGCTCGCGAGGGTTGCCATTTTTAGCACAATCATCTCAATCTAGCTCATAGTGACCACAATAAGTTTTACCTGAAGTACTATAGATACACAAGTGTTACTAACTTTACGATGAGCGTAACTTGCGAAGGATAGCCTTGCATACCCGAAGTGCCGACTTTCATTTCTTGGTGAGTCTCAACTAGCGGCCGGTGGTTGTCTAATTGCGGCCTTAGTATGGGGAGAATGAGGCTAATTTCACTACTAAACTCGGCAAAAATGATAACTTTTAACAATAATAGTAACTTACGGTTCAACTCACGAGAATAATTAAAAACTACTTAAATTTCGATGATCTCGAAGGAAGAAATACTCACTAAGGCCTATGGCCGTTTAGGAATAATTTGAAATAATTCGACAACTTTTACTTGATAGAGTTCCAATTTGGCGGGCCTAATTTTTGAGAAATAACTCCCATAGTAATGCTTCCGTAGCCCTAGAACTCGTTACCCAAAGTTAATTTAAGTTTGGACGGCGTTTGATAGCGTAATCGGATGAGAACACATTGAAAATTGCATGCCCTTTTAATTCGGCCAAGGAGTTCATATAATGAAATGAAATTTAAACCATAGCTTTATATAGGGCCAGGGCGGTGGCGAGGAGGCACCCCCGCCGCCCATAGTGCAAGCGCCGCGTTGCCGCAATGCACCAGGGCACGGCGCACCGCGGCAGCCCATTTCTCTTGGGCGCGCGTCTCGTTATTTTGCATGCACTTGGTTCCATCCGACTTTGCTTCCAAGGCTTTTCCTACATGTGTTAAGCTCTCTTTATTCATTATAAATCCGTGCCTTGCTAACCGATAATGTTTTACGAGGTGTAACAATACCTATCCCTGAACTACGTATGCGAGTTTTGCATGTATATCATAACATACATGCGTCTACGTATCTGTCATACCATGTTAATGTGCCAGACGCGCGCCTTTGTCACATCACCATATACCCTCACATAGAATATCACTTTGTACACCCTCGCAAGTATCTTTACACCCCCTCACATGAATACCACTATACACCCTCGCATAGAATATCTGCACCCTTACCTGAGATCTCACTGTGCACATATGCCAAAGGGTCTTATGTTTCGTTTCGATCACTGACCTACGGGGACTCAGACTCCATACACCACTCCTTCCAGCCATTATGAACTCTTGTTCCCTTTTCTCATGTACTCTTACTTGTACACCCGGCCGTATAAACATCATATTATACCTATGCATACTCATACTTTGTACATGCGGCCATTATGAACTTTGTATCTATATTTATGCATTATTATTCGTACAATTATGGGTCTCCATCACCCCGTCTTCTAACACTCATCAATTACCCTTCCACGGGCTATTATCTCATCTACTCAAGTGATAATCATAAATGCTTATAATACTACATAACTCCCATATCATGAACACTTCACGGCCGGTCAATGCATATTAAAATAAAGGGATATAAAAAACAAGCCCAAAAATCAAGTAATTCCCAGTTATCTAGTCAAAGACATGACAAATTGGAAGATATCTTTCCAACATAATCCCAACATGGCACACATGTTTTATAGCCTCATCGATATTTAGGACAACTCATGGGTACGAACAAATTTACATAATATTACTTCCAACATATTCATAGTCACGAATATGATTATCGATATTCCTTTCAAAGATGATACAAATAACCTTTACATCTGCATGGTCAAAAGACCAAATATATTCTTTCCAGTAGTAGTCTGATGAAGTGTGGTAAAATCTGCTCCTTATATTGTGACATTACTATCTTCCCAATTATCTATTGATTGTAGTCCCACATCATCGCAATACTATGTATACGAACCTTTGTTGTCTATTCAACATGAATTTCTCACTAGCAACTTCTCGTAATTAATTCATCAACTCACAGATAGTTCATGAATGAGCGAAACTCAACAATCTAGTCATCAACCTATCATTGGATATACAGGTGGTTCCTTTAAATCTATCATTTGTATGAAGGAACTTTCATTTGCCTAACCATTTTCATGCCATCTTGGTTTATTTATTTCAATCTACTACTACATAGTTCTGCATTTCCCATTCTTTTCTTACCTCAGTTCTTTTCCCAAATTAGCTATATTTATACTACAGTCTTTGTTTTAGCTCCCACACCCTTTAGTTTCTAATCTGCTCCTATAGCCATGTCAGGTACGATCACCTCCCTATTCCATTATCCGCTCTGCCATCATTAATGAATTAGACTCTCAAGAATTTTTCTATTAAGATTTACACCCACGTCACGTTAACCTTATGTTCCCCAACCATGCTATCATAAACATCGCCTCAAGGATATATATCGGAACATCTTTAAAGAATATTCCTGTCTTCGAATCATGCATATTTCATCAAGCATCCCCTGTCAGAATATTTCATCAAAACTTCACCCCAAGGATATACCCACAACATTAGTAATCAATCCAGTTTCACTTTTTCATATGCTTTCATACTTAGAGTGTAGGCCTCTATTTATATTTATATCTCTCTAGGTCTTCCATTATGTTGTCAAATTTCTTATGATCCCTCTACCCTCATTGATTGTATATTAATAGTATCCATGTATATAATTCACTAATCATAGTCTAACACAAGGTAAACCATAACCTATCGGGCACCAAGTAATGTCCAAGAGGATGATAAATTTATTTCTTGCTTCCGTCAAGCCCTGAAGGGTGCCGGAGAGTTGGTGAAGTCTTCCTTTCCTAGCTACCCTCTTCTTTTCTTGGATAAAATAACTAGAGATCATTTTCATGACATTTTTAATGCCTAAACCACATTATAATAGGATACGAGTTTTAAAATGAAAAAAAAATACGGAGTTCGATCCGCGTCTCCAACTACGACGGTCAGCTACGGTGAAAAGCATCCGATGCTTAGCATCTCTATGTTGGACCCATAAAAATTTAATTACGCCTCTTTTATGGTTTGCTATGCAATAATTGATTCCCTTTCTTATCAAAATTACTATCGAGTCTAACATAAATTTTGAATTCTCATGTCAATGTTGTTAGTGTGATATATGGCTAGGCGGGTCGTTACATGTGATTAATATGATTAAAGAAGTAGTTTTTGATGTTTGTAACAAAACACAAAGCAAATGAAAAAAAATCTCACAAGACCAAAATTTGAGAAAATAGAAAGAGGGAAAAAAGGTCAAAATACACTTATCTACACTTGCACGATCATAAAAGATATTAATAATTTATAATATAGATAGAAGAAGTATTTCAATATAAAACACTTTCAATAATATGGTGAAAAATTTCACACTTTAAGCAATATTACATGTTAGAGTTACCCACAAAAGCATACGAGATGGCTTGGAAACTTTTTTTGCAAATGGAGTTATATTTGTAAAGTTGATTATGTATTTTCAATCTATATCTCCTGTTTTTAAAAAATGTTGAAGTTTTGAAAAATATTTATGTATTTATAATATAAATAATAATGTGTTTATCTAATATATATTTAATATGTCGTTCAACACATAAAAACATGTAAAATAGAAAAATAGAAAAAGTTACACACACTTGATCATTTCTGTATAAATACCCAAACATGCAATTGATTCCATATAGAAAAATAATTGGTTAGTAGGCTGGTCAATCTTCAGCAAAGTCATAAGTTTTACTATTTTGGAATGAAACAAAATTTAGACTAATGACAATTAGTAATTGATATAAAAATCAAACTAAAGAAGAATCATAAAGAGAATATATGAAATAGATAAATAAAGAAACAAAAATAATACAATAAACACATTATTCTTATGACCTTAATCATTAAAAAATAGAAGAAAAACACGAAATCAAAGCATAATTTTCAAGCTATTGCGGAGCATCCACTCTCACAAGTTGATAACTATTCAAGAGTCTTCTTTTTCAATCCAAATCAAAACATGAATATAATATTACGGTAAATATGTCACAATTCAAGTGGTTGTTATTAGAATGAAACACAAATCCCCGGTGGGAGAACCAACGAATCCTAACTAATTACCCAATTTCAATAGTAATATGAATAGATAAACATTTTAAAAATAAATAGTGGAAGCCTTGAAATAGAACAAAGATTAATCCCAAATCTATCTATTACATTTCGAGCGAAAGTCATTGTACTTGAGGACATCTGGCCCGAGCGAGTCTAAAAAGGAATAAATTATAAAAATCAACAAGTCAATGTTTAAACAAGAGACATCTTAAATGGTGAAGTTATAGCGGCACGCCAGATCCAGCTCACTTTACATCGGAGCTCTTGCTCTGATGGAGATGAGAGGAACTTCCTAGATCCACGATGCACTTTCGGAAAGAAGTGCGGAGTATATGACATGGCCTGCCTAGTAGGCATCATTGGCCGACCTTAGGTAATAATGAATATACAATAAAATAGCAACATACATTTACAAAAGTAATTACTCAATCTACAACTCTATTTCTAACATTGTTGGATAAACGATCTAAGTTGGTGCAGCAGCTGGGTGATCTCCTTGCGACGAGGATAGGGCGCTGATGGAGAGTCTCCTTCTGAGTGATGTAGCGGTACTACGACTTAGCTGTCAACCTTGTTTCCCCACTTAGTAATTTTTCCCCCAGATCGGTCATCAACTCGGAAGTATTGCATACATGAAAATCTTAATAAAGTAATTTTGTGACTTATTTATCAAATACAAACAAATGAATTCCCAATCATCAATTCATTAACTCATTTATCAATATGAACACATGAATTCTTAATCATCAACTCATTTATCAATATGAATACATGAATTCTCAAGCTTCAATTCATTAACCCATTTATCAAATAAGCACACATGATTCTCAAAGTATCAATATCTTTTTACAAGTCTTCACTTTGATAATGTGCAGTTACATGCCTCTGTCACATTACCTCACACTCACTCACACTTATCGCTATTACACACATGCTAGAGGGTCTTATTTCTGCCCTTCTAGTCACTTAACTTGAAGGGGACTCTAGAAATTCGTGTCTTGTGCAGTGTAGTGCCCTCTTACCGATGCAGTCGTTCGGATGTTCCTCTTATGAGCCACACAATCATATTTGTTCTCACGATGCTCCCCTCAGGCACGAGCCCACTCATCTCGGGGATAAAACATGTTATCCTCTTTCATCCTCATATTATAAATATATTATCGATGGTCATTACGTATGACCTTTCGGAAGCATCAAGTCATTCTTATCAATTTGGTTACATTTACCAATACTCAACCATTTACTTGACAAGCTTTGAAGGACACATATATGTCTCCCGAAGATATTCCAATTCATAACACATTTATCAGCAACAATCATCTCAAGTTTAGTTCACAATCACATCTAAAGCGTCATGATATCAACAATAATTTGTATCCGAATACCAACTAGGCGTATTACTTCACGCCTGCACATCTGACTGTATAAGTCTAACTCCTTATAAATCATAACCTACACCTCGATTACGAGGTATGAAATCGGCTACTCCACATGAGCCTTTCCTTTTCTCAAAGCCTCGGACTTTTCAAATCTACAACAGCAATTATCGAGTAATCTATTATTTACTCTTCAAATAAGGTTCTTGGAAATTGAAGCTTCCCTAATTCTACCTATTAACATGGTCTCAATGGGTACCCACAAGGAATTTATCACATTTTATTGTATAAAAATCATTCCTACCCTAAATTATGGAGTTTCACTCCTTAACCCTCTTAAGTAGTTACTAGGGCTAATGGTCAGCACTATATCAAACTTGGTCTGATGACCCTACCCTTATGCACATGCATTCATAACCCCCAAGGAAGTGTTTCTTCCTTACTTCTAGATCTAGGAACCAATGCCCACCTGGATTCTCCCTTAATCGGCCTTAGTTTCTCTATTCTAGGTCCTTTAATTAAGAATTCTTGAGTCAGGGCCATCCTATGATCCTGGTGTTAGAAATCAAGTGGGGAAGAATTGGCTAGAAAGTTGCCTTGTAAGGAAGAAATTTTCTCTTTCTCGAAAATCTCCCTACACGCCCGAGTTCTTCATGCCTTAGAATAATGAGGTAGAAACCCTTGAAATTTCACTTAAAACCCACTTTTGGTTCCCATTTTCTCTTTGAAGTAGTTACAGATCCCAACTACGGTAGACCATATGAAGTTTAGGACCTTTATACGATGGATCCAATGGTTACTCTCCCGTCCATTACGGCAAACCTCCGATCGTAGTAACGGTCTCGCTACAGCGGTTTTCCCGTGCTGCGGTGGTCCCCGATAACCGAGTAGCTTGCATTCCACTTGCTCATAGACCATTTCTCAATCTGGCATTTAATTAACACTCACCCAACATCTTACCACAACAACCTAGATGATAAGAGGGTGTTATGGACTTGTTTACCTTATTAAAACAAATGAGTCATTATATCAGATACCAATTAAATATATTCATCCTGAGCGGTCTAAGCAGAGAAAGCGTACTGATTCTATAAACAAGCGGGGTATTTGTCCCACATTCCTGCTTTGTTCTCCCAAGTGGCTTCCTCTATGGGATGATTATTCCACTGGACCTTTACCGTTGTGATTTTCTTCGATCTTAACTACGGAAATCCCTGTCTAATATAGCTATGTGCTCTTCCTCGTAAGATAGTTTCTCATCAACGTACTTTGAATCCCATCAAATTATGTAAAAACCCATCCCACATTGGTATTTCTTCAACATGGTGACATGAAATGTCGAATGTATATGACCACAGGCGGGTAAGCCGGTTTATATGCCTATCTCTCCCCACACCGAAGAGATCTTGAGCGACCTAATGTACCTCGGACTAAGCTCACCTCGCTTCCCAAATCTCAACACTCCCTTCATGGGGGAATCCTTAAGTAAAACTTTCTCTCCTACCATGAACTCCATATCTCTCACCTTTTTATCAGCATACTACTACTTCACCTTTTAGCGGCTTCTGATTGTTCTGCTTGGATCACCCCTTCCTCTCCAAAAGATTCCTTTAGCAAATCGGTGCCACATAGTCTCACCTCGAACACATTGAACCATCCAATTGAGTCATTTTCTTTTATATAGAGCCTTGAATGAAACCATGCTAATGCTCAGTGATATTTGTTGTTATAAGCAAATTTGACCAATGGTAAGAACTTATCCCAATGGCCCCCAAAATTGATCACACAAGCCCGAAGCATGTCTTCCAATACCTGGATTTTCCTTCATTGTCGGAGTCTTTCTGAGAGGTGGAAGGCCATGCTCGAATCCAGCACAGTTCCTAGTTTGCTTTGCAAGGTCCTCCAAAAAAGTGGAAAGTGGACTGCGTACCACCTCCGAGACAATCAAAGCGGCACTCTATGCAGCAATTACCTCTTTCACATATAGTGTGGCCAGTCTCTCGGCATTTAAGTCAACGAGCGGGCAAGAAATAGGAGAAAAGAATTAGGTTAGTCACATCAATAATAAGACAAATGGAGTCAAACTTCTCAACGTCTTTGGAAGGCCAGCCACAAGTCCCTTGTTATCCGTTCCTATTTCCGCTTTGGGATAGGCATTCTCTAGTGTACTCCCCTAGACTTTTGATGCTCATATTTACCCTCTTGATAGTTTAGGCATTGGAAAATATGCTCGACAATGTTCCTCCGTTCTTCCCGCCCAATAATGTTGCTTGGTTATGATACATCTTTGTAACTCCGGGATGGATAGAGTATCTCGGTGAAGTCTCCTAACAATAGTTTTGATCGGTTCCCCAGCTCGGGGAACACAAACACACCCGTTATCCTCCAAACCCCCTTGCTAGTCTATTTTTCCTCTTTCGCCTCCCACGCAAGGCATTCACAAATCTTACTCAGCCTTGGATCCTCAAAAGAGCCCTAGACTTCACTTTCTCTAGCAATGATGACCTAGCCTCCACACTAGCTATCCCTCCTATCTCTAATGTAAGCCTCCTGGGCTATTGGCCAAGTTCTAAACTTCTCTGGCCATCGGGTGCAGTGGCTTTCCAAGCAAGCCATACCCATGCTCCCCGAAGCACCCATTTACACATTCGCCTTCCTTGGGTGATATACAATTGTGGCATCGTAGTCCTTAAGGAGTTCATCCATCTCCACTTGTCTCAAATTCGAGATCATGCAGGAGAGCATATGCGCAAGTTGCGGTGGTCTATGAACACCTTAAAATGGGCCTCGTACAAGTAATGCCTCCGTATTTTTCGGGGTGAATACCATCTGCCAATTATAGGTCATGTATGGAGTAGTTATTCTCATGCACTTTCAGGTGTCTTGAAGA
Organism: Datura stramonium; assembly: GCA_018107945.1. Classification (NCBI taxonomy): domain Eukaryota; kingdom Viridiplantae; phylum Streptophyta; class Magnoliopsida; order Solanales; family Solanaceae; genus Datura; species Datura stramonium. The sequence continues at coordinate 89,335 of JACEIK010002135.1, read as the reverse complement.
ATAAGCAATGACCTTTGTCCTTCACCGCCCAATAACCACGATGCCCAATCCGGATCGTGAGGAGTATCACAATAAGCCATAAAATCTTTACTTTCTTGGTAGTTCGGAGATAAGTGTTGTGGTTAGCAAGGTTTTGAGCTTTTGGAAGATCTCTTTACATTCTTCGGACCACTTTGGAATGACACGTCCTTTTGGGTGAGCTATCAATCGAGAGGCAATGGGGCACAAAGCCCTTCACAAATAAAACGTAATAACTAACGGCCCAGCTAAAGTTCTGAACTTCTTACACCGTGAATTAGGCCTAGCCTAATTTAAGACTACTTCCACATTCCATTGGGTCTACCTTAGTTCTTCCTTAGAGACTACAAGCCTCATAAATGACACAGTTCCAGCCAAATTTCACATTTAGTGAACTTTGCATAAAGTTAACTTCTCCTTGGGCGGCCCCAACCACGATCCTTAAGTGATTTTCCTTAGTCTGCTTAGCCTTGGATACACCAAAATATCGTCAATAGAAATGATTACAAGAATCCAGGATAGGGTTTGATGATATACGTTCGCCAATTCATGAGCGTTCTTGGAGCATTAATGAGTCAAATGACATGACCAAAACTCATAATGCCCACCTGTCCTAAAAGATGTCTTCGGAATATCCTCGACGCAGATTTTAGGCGATGATAGCTCAATCTCGAAGTAAATCTTTGAGAACACTACTACTCCCTTATATTAGTTAAACAGTCATCTTGGGAAGATCATTTGTTCCAAATGGTTTCCTTATTCAATTGACAATAATCAATACTGTCTTGCATGCTACATCCTTTATTTCACAAACAACACCGAAGTGCCCCCACGACGAATTACGATAAACCCCTTACTAAGCATCTCTTCCTTGCTCCTTAAGTTCCCTAAACCCGATTGGTGCTATCTGTACGGTGGTATTAAAATAGGTGGATTTGCTCTAAATCTATGCGTCAATGTCGGTCAGTGGCATTCTAGGAAAGTCAATAGGAAATACCTCTAGGAACTCATGAACTTCTGGGATCGACTTTATTGAGGGACCTTCTAGATAAGCTAAAAACCTTCATCCCTATTAATTTATGAGCATAAATATAGGATATGATTCTTAAGAAACGAAATTTATAATTTTCCTTTCCACTCTATTTCAAGCGACCACAGCATTTCTTTGGTATTTGTCTTAGCATAGCAATCGAGAATGACATGGTAAGGAGACAACCTGCTCATCTCCAGATAACATCGAGTATACCATGTCTAAGATCCCTCAGTCTGCAGTATCACCCAACCCATAAAGTCCTGGAGCAAGCACAACAAATCTATCACAGCCACATATACCGACGGGAGTCGACACATGAATCAAAATATTAATAACATCATAAGAAAGATTTAACCCCACAACAAAATAGGTAGACACATAAGAAAAAGTAGAGGCCATGATCAAACAAGGTGTATCCATTTTGTCACATATAGGAATAGTACTGTGATAGTGCGCTTGAAGCCTCTATCTCGGGTCGATCGGAAATACGTTGAAGTGAGCACGATTTCCTTCTGAGACAGCCCCTATTGGGCTCATGTGCCCCCTCTATTGGGATGAGTACCACCCATTCTATTTAGACACCCCCTCTGCTAAATTTGATGCCCCCTCTGACTTCCACTAGTTGGTATACACTTGGGCCGAGGCAATCCTTTTGAATGCACTACCTCCTTTCCTGTTGTGGCCGGAGCTCACAGGAGTGGGTGTGGAATAATATACCCGCCAAATCCAAACTTGGGACACCATCTGCAGATATGGCCATTATGAGTTGGTAATTTGCAACTCATTGGAAATAAGCGTGAGCTTTAGTTTAGTTTTCAAGTCATTTACATGAATTTTATGCCCTTTATTCCTTTTTATGTGCGAGTATCAAAGCTGATGACAAAAGAGCGAAGTGGAGTAAAAAGGATGAAATCGGGTGAAAATTGACACTCCACCGAGACCACAGATGAAAACGCTTAATCAAATGCAGGTAATCATTGGTTTAAAGATAAAATGCAACGGTGGCGTGGACATCAACGGGCGATTCGCAGTTCAATGGCCCAGCAGTCTTGGATCTTGCTAGACAGGAGAAGTGTCGGTGAATCACGAATTGAAGCTGTGTGACATTGAATGGTCTTGGAACATCAACTGGATCGTAGAAGAAAATGACGACGGTTCGCGAGTGCAACCGGTAGTCGCCAATTCCGTGTAGTGAAAAATGCGAACGAGGGTAGTTACGTCCAAAAAGGAGATTGGTTGCCCTATTTTTATATATCGTCTAGAAGTAGTACTGCGCACATACTTTAGCTTTTGTAGTATTCTTTTTGCTTTTGGAGAGAAAATTACGTTGGAGGGAGATTTTTGAATATTTCTTTTCCTATTTTCATCTTCTTCCTTAGCAAGTATAATCATTGTTGGAACATATTTTGAGTTTTATTTTGCTTTCTCTTAGTAATGAAATTATTGAGTTTGTGTGAGTATACTCTTTTCTTTCTTATTCATGAGTAGCTAAATCATTAACTAGAGGTGTGTGATGATGGGTGTAATTAAATTGGTATTGCTAGATTCATCTTAATATTGCTTTATTAGTGTAATCACATTTGATTTCTCTCCAATTTATAATTGATGATCTATAGTTGCAATTGTGGGTTTAATGTTTTTACTTATTGAAAAAGAAGAATTAAGTATTGAGAGAGAGTTTCATGGTAGAATAGATGTGATGGTGTGGTGTTGGGCTAGAAATAGAGCAAAACCAATATTCACAATCCTAGTGAAGTAGTGATGGCTAGAAATAGTTCAGCTATTGACCCAAACTTTCTTATTGGGCCGGGTGAATTGTGTCTTAGGTTACATTAAGGACTCGAAAAGGCGGCCATGAGGTTGAAAAACATAGGGGCACCATCACACGTCAAAGTTATTACACTTATTTGCAATGTTTTGATGGTCTAGCATATTCTTATTTGATTAACACCCCATCTACACCACACCTCTAGTCTTCCTCATTATTGTCCTATCAATTTTGGTTAATTTGCTATTTTTGTTAGCTGATTTAGAATCCACAACAGTGTTGACTTCATTTTCCTCAAAAAAGATTTACCGTTTTATTCCATGATTGGTATGAGTGCAATTGATTCCTAAACAACGCTTGCCAAATCGTTCACTAGTCTGGGGATTCGACCTCGACATCCATTGGGAATCTTATTTTGCAAGAAAGCATTGTGTATGCTCTCTCATTAAGTAGGGTGTAGTTTGGATGTTATCAAAAAAAGGTACCGTTGCGGGGGTAGGCGCTTGATATCCTTGTGTTGTTTGTTAATTTTAGTTGGTCTAGCATTTTAGTTGTTGATGTTGATCTTGTTGTTGGTTATTAGGGTAGGTTGAAGGTAACATGATAGCCGAGTTATGCACAGTTGCGGGGGCCATTCACCTACTAGCAGTAGGAAATGCAAGGGCTTTTCGGGGGTAAAGGCGAGTGAGAACAAACCGCAACTTGAGGAATTTATTAGAGATTTTCCAACCCTTTAACATCACAAATATAAGCCAGGAATCTATCGGGTTGAGGATCTTTCCATTCTCGCTAGCAGGGAGAGGCGATTATGTGGTTGGAGGAGCTCCCTCGAGGTTGTATCACCATGGCAGGCGGCATAAGCTTTCTTGGATCATTTTTTACCTCCCTAAACAATGTACAGTGAGATGATATACTGAAACTTTAGGCAAGAGCGGAGGATCCTTTGCATGAAGCATGGCTAAAGTTTAAGAAGAAGGTGTGCTAGTTTAAAAAGGTGTCCCTTTGCTCTAACCATGGTCTCCCCGATAGAGTGCTCCTTCAAATCTTTTACCAAGCCCTAGAATCCATTAATAAATCCGTTGGGGACAATCTAACTAGAGGATCAACTAGATCGGACATAGGTTGGCTAAGTCCCTCTTGGATAGAATGACAAAGACAAATCGGGCATAGCATACAAGGGAGACTAATGTAGCATCACATGATGTGGGTTGAGTGCGCTAAGTAAATAGAAAAATAGATAAAGAGATGAAAATCTTACTAAAATGATGACTCAACTAGAGTTAATGACTAAACATGTTATGGGAGTCGGACCTAAAGTTGTGAATCTTTGTAGGAATGCAAAGATCAGATGCATTTTGATGGAGAGTCGTTGCCACCAAGATAGGAAGAGGAGTGTCAATACATGGCTAATCATATGGGGGGTTCTCGACTTGGGTATCAAGAGACTAATCAAGGCCTTGGCACCCATGGGAAGAGAATAAAGGTTGGAGAAACCACGACGCGCAAAGGGATATCCCGATAGAAATGACGGATGGTGCGATGAGAAAAATGCATTTGAGAAGGGCGTTATCATCAAACTTCGGATCCATATATTCCCCCTCCTAATGTTGAGAACGCCATTCAACCGGGTGTGAGTGATGTAAGGGAACTCGAAAATTGAAGAAATGTTGGGAAGAGTTCTCAAGAAAGTTGAGTGAGCGGAAACGGTCAAGAAACTAGAGGAAGGTGTCTAACTTTTCCCAAAATAATGAGTTCACATAACTTCCATCAAAAAATTTTGAAGCCCAAACAAACCCTTATCCTCTCGAATGAACCCTAGAATGAAAGGTACACTTCCTAGTGATACAATATAAAATCCCAAGAAGGGGAGTCAATGCATGACTATTGTCACGAGGAGTGGTGAAATGCTTGGAGATGCGGGCATTAAGCCTAAAGAAGTTATTGCCTTTAAGGAAAATGATAAAAAGGAGGAAATCGCGCGGTTGCGAAAACACCAAATATTTGTGATAATGTTGAGGATGAAGGTGAGGGAGATGATGATGAAGTTCCCCTCAAATGTTGATGAAGAAGAGGTAGGTATGAATGCCTCAGTGAAGAACAAGAACCAGAGTTCCACCTCCTTATCCTGATGGTTGAACAAGAAGAAGGATATGCTAAGTTCATGAAAGAGGCTATTTGAAGAAGAAGAAGGTTATAGATGTGGGCATCGGAGGCCAACAAATCATTGAGTGCAATGATGATGAGCAACCTTGCCCCAAAATAGAAGGATCCGGGAGCCTCACAATCCCTTGCTCTATTGGGTTGTGTGTTCAAAGAAAATACTTTGTAATCTTGGGGCAAGTATAAACTCTCGATGCCCCTCATAATATTCAAGAAGTTGGGGCGGAGACACCAAACCTACCTCAATGAGGTTGTTAATGGCTGATCACTCTATCAAGAAATGCGTAGGTGTGTTAGAGGATCTATTGGTGAGGGTAGATAGCTTATCCTACCGGTTGATTTTGTGGTCCTTGGCGTGAGATGGTCTTGAAGTTCCCATAATTTTGGGAAGACCATTGCTCGCCACATGTAGAGCTTTCATAGATCTAGAGCTGAGCGAGCTCAAGTTTTAGGTTGGAGGTAAAGAGGTTACCTTCAAGGTGTGCCAATCCAGACCTCTGATGAATGCAAAGTGATCGGAGTGTTGAATGAGGAGGAGGAATGAGTATGAAGGAGTTTATATGGAGGAGGCTAAGTCGGAGGAGGATGATGCTTTGGAGGAGAATGAATTTTTAAAATAGAGTGTGGTGCCATGACGTTAACTAAGGCACTTCTTGGGAGGCAACTTGAAGTGTCTTCTTTGAATGTTTTAAATGTCATTGTTGTTTTGATTTTGTAGGACTAAGTAGGTGAGACGCGGGGAGGAGGGCACAAAACAAGGCGAGCAGAGTGCTAGGCCGTGACGCCGCGCTATAGAAAATCTTGGAAGTATAAACTTGGGAAAAATTGTCAATCGGTGAGTCACCGATGGAACACCGATACAAGTTAGTGAGCTGGCTGCTTGACCATCGACGCGAGTCGAAATACTTGAGTAGTGAGTTCACAAATGGCGATCACCAGAAGCGGAATGCAAAACTACGATAGATTCCCTTTTTTATTCTCCTAGACTTCCCTTTTCCCCACCTTTTAATACTTCCCCATACACCATTTCATTTTCCCAACACACCACCTTTCCATATTCCAAAAATTTCCCTTTTTCCCACTTCCTCTACATTTTCAGCACTCATCGTGTCCACCTTCTCCTCCTTCAATACCAATTATCCCTTTTCACCTATAAAATCCCCTAATCCTTTCACCTAACTCTCGCTATATTCTCACACTTTACTAGTAATGCTCCAAAATTCCACCATTCTTTGAGCACTCTCAAGCTTCCACATCTATTCTCTACACTCATTCTCGTGTTGTGGTAACATAATTTTAACTTCCTAATTTTCTTATCAATGGTATTCTTGTTGCATATGGATGTTGTTATGGCATGTATCTCCCTTCTTTTTGCCCTTTCCCCTAACATTTTCATTATTGAGACCATACTTGCTAAATTAAGTCATACAAATGTAACATTTTGTGGAGGTTTAATAGAGGCACGTGCTTAAATGGGTGTGGGAGAATGGATATTCTTGTGTAGTTAGTGGGGTGGCCATGTGATAACCCAAAGGGATTAAAAGGGTCAATTTTAATGATAGATCGGGTGACACCATTCTTAAGGGTAAATTGTCATTTTATCCCTTTTCATGTGGAGTCATGCTTTGATATGATGTGAGTGAGTTTTGAGAGTTTTGATATTGGATTGCATTTTGAAGCAGCTTTGTGGTTGACAACCATATTATTTGCTGTCTGAGAATTCAGACAAACGCCGATGAAATCTTAGTTCGGGCTAATATTGACTTCAGGCCACTACCTTGACCCTGCATCACATTGGCGCTTCACGGATCGCGATTGATGGTTTGCCGATAATTCACCAATGGAAAAGTTTCCACTCACTCTACTTCCTATCACTAATGGTTCATCGGCGGTCTACAAATAGCCTCCTGTGGTTCTTGACATTTATTTGATCTTGCCAGGTTCATTCTTGCTAATTCCTCCTCTTATTTTTCATTTTAAATTTTTAGAATAGGCTGTTAGATTGTTTAATTTTTTTTATCATTTGAAAAATACAAAAGATACATTGCGGGTGCCACTAATATCGTGTTTACGAAATTGACTTCATCCAAGAATCCCGGTAAAGGGTGAAGCGCTAGCCTCCTCATCCACAAAGGGCGAAAAGCGTCAAGGCATCCGCAACACCTTCTGGAGAGCTATCATGTTTTGTGCTTGATATGAAGGAAACTATGCCATGTTTGCAAGGGCGATCAATCACCGTGGAGAGGAGATTTGATTTGGTGGGGCTTCGCGGTGACCTTCCCAACATCACATCATAAAGTCACTTGAAACGGACAATGGCATGCTTTAGCCAATCCTCTCCCTGATTACTATCCAAGCTTAGTCCCGGAGTTCTACGCCTCCTACCGGAGCTAGGCGGGAGAGCATGAACCAAAAGGGAGTAGATGAATTTGTGCCTACCTTCGGTTATGGTCTACGGGTGGAGAGTCGACATTACTCTAGCAACCATTAATTATCTATTTGCAGGAGGATGAGATTGACACTAGCTCGAGAATATATGGCCAGGATTTCTAATAAGGAGAACCAATTCTCATGGATAACTCCTATCGTTGGTGTAGAAACACCCTTTTGGGCTACTACGGGCGGCGAAATTTCTCTCCATGATCTTAAATTTGAAGCCAAGTTATAGTGACTTCATGCAATGGACGCATCTTACCTTCTAAGAATGAGCAATGGGTGAGCTTGGAAACAACTATCACTTATCGCTTGCATCATGGTAAGGGTCCTTGTAAACTCACGAGGGAGATTGTGGCTCACCACAAATGAAGAGGAAAGCAACACGAACAACACCTCCATGCCATATGCAAATTGCTCATTTATCAACTATGCTTGCAAGCTAACGCGTGCCATTTCGCAGATAAGACCCTAATCCCGCTTTGGAATTGTAATCAAAATAGATCAAAAAAGGACGAGGCACCCAAGGTCAAGCGGAAGCGGTTATCGGCCTTTGATTTGCCGAGAGGATTCTCTATCTCATTGTTATATTTATGGAAGTCTCCACAAGCCTAGATTTAGATATGCCTCACCCCGGAAGCTTGAGTCAAACCTCCGAGTGACATACCTCTTCGGGGAGCATCACCCCTGCAGCATCCTCAGACCAAGTGGTGTCCACAAGCTTGTGGAAATGACCAACTCTCACGAGATTGACTTCAAAATTTTGCTTGGAGCCTCCCTACCCCCTTTTGCCCAAATGGTGAAAAGGGAAATAAAGTCCGTAATACGAGAGTCTTACCATATTGAGTAAATGGGTAGATGTTGTGGAGGGCTGTTATGTAATACCACGGAAGTGCTTAGGAGTAGGCCCAGGCTAAAATGCGGAAGCCTAGCTGAAAGTTGGGAAAAAAGTTGCGAGAATGATAGGGGTACCACGACCCGTGGTAAGTAACCACGGGCCATCATATGTTGTAATGGTAGGAAGTGGACTTGCGGTAGGAAGGTACAATGGGTCATTCTACAACCCATTTTGGCTTGCAATGACTCGTTGTGGGAAGTCATGGTAAGGGAGCGAGATCTTAGTGAGAAAGGACGAATAGTAACCACAAACCGTTGAAGCGTACGACGAGTTTGTGGTGAGGCTCGTTGTATAGAAATTCAGAAGGTTAGAGGAGAAATCAATGGCCAGAAGGCAAGAAGCTGTTGGATCATAGTAGACCCATCGTCCATCTTTGTTGGTTAGATTCAAGAAAGCATTCAACAATTCATTCAACGAGAAGGCAGAGCGGTCGGTGGGTTGTTTCACGGCCGTTGGTACTTAGAGTGGTTTCATTCGGCCGATTTTAGAAGCGAGGTTCATTAAGAGGCATTTAGTCTTTTCCGTGCACTAGACCCTAAACAACGTCATTTTGGATATTTTCTAAGTGTGATAAGATGAGTTATGTCATTTATGCATGCCCATTCTCATGGAAGAACTTTAGAGAGTTTTTTGGGAGATTCAAGGTCGTCTTCCCCAAGTTTCCATCAATTTCTTTGTGGATATTCAAGGAACTTTAGTCAATCCATTTCCAAGTATATAGGGTTTTTTTAATGTGTGTCTTCCTTCCACACCCATGCCCAATTCTATCAATTACATTAAATTATGAATAATCAATTATAGAGTGTTTGATCGATTGCATGATTCTTATATATATCTATTCATGGGAATTATTAGATTGAGTTGATATTGATGATTTACGAAGTTAGGCGTATTCTAACTTATTTCTCTTATAAAAATTATTTTTCCAAAAATTGAATCTAAAATGCCCATGGGTGAAGAGTTCACAAAAGAGGTGATTTATGGTAAATGTGTGGTGATGATGAAGTTGATGATGAAAAGCATGTTTCTAAAACTACCCATGATTTTGATGTTGTTTCCTAAATGAATCAATTGGATTCTCGAATGATAGAGCTTTTGGTAATGCCCACATGTTGATTTAAAGTGTTGATTTTCCCGACATAAGCTTACCCACGTTATTTAAATTGAAATTTCCCAATTTTATTATGAATTCTAAATTTGGTGGTATGTTGAGCAAATATTTTCTACATGTAGCTTACCACATGATTAAGAGTAAGTATGCTCCCACCAATGATTGAGCTTGTGGTATGTTCGAAATAAAGCTTCTCATGTGAATGAATTTATAATTGAGATGTATTGCATTATTGAGCTTTGTCGAAGAATGATATTGAGCTTCATTTTCATATGATGTTAAGTCTATTAATGATTTCATTAATAAGCTTTGTCAATACACAATGTTAGCTTCGTTTTCATACGACGTTGAGTCATGCATGATTTCATGTTGAGCTTCGTCGATAGGCGATGTTGAGCTTTGTTATATATGATGTAGAGCATTGCATGTTTTTTGGGAGAAGGAGTCTAGCACCGAGTGGAGTTGGGGTCGATTGCCATGCTCCCGAACTACGCGCCAACGTAGGTTGTTACTATTATATTATCGGGACCTCCATTGTGAACTATCTGACCCGATTGGCCCTTGACTTTATATCAATATCATGGTATCGTCCATCACTATGGAAAGGTTATGGATGACTCTACCCACTTGAGTGTGATAGTTAGGACCACGTAAGATCTATTGTGGTATTTCGGTTAAGTGACGAGTCTCCCCTTGTCTATATCATTGATTTTCATATTCATTACTCATGATGATTACTTATGCATGCATGTTCATAAAGAAATGTTTGACTCATTGTTCAACGTTTGATATAAATGTTATGTTTCATCTTTGAGTCTTTCGAGTCAATCATGATATTATAAAGCTATGTATGGTCATGTTATGATAAGATTGTGAATACGGAAAAGATGCATGTATGCCTTTACTCTCGTATTTGAAGCTTATGATATATTATGAACTGTTCTAAATAATCTACCTTGCTAGAGCGGTTTTACTTACTTTGCGTACTTCGGTACATTCCGCATCTTGACCGCATACTTTCAATCTTTATCATTTCATGATACAAGTCTGAATCTTTGGCTCGTCCTTATCCTTAGTCCATCTTAGCTTCCGTTATCAATTCTGGTAAGTAGTCCTCATGTTAGGAGCTGTTTGTGATTTTTATGTTATATTGAGTTCCGGTATTGTTCGGGTTAGTTGGGGATTACGTCCCATCCATCGTTTGTAGTATAGGTTTTCGAGACTAGTATGTAGTACTCAACTCTTGTATACATCCGGTATTTCTTGATGTTATGCTATAGTTACATTTACGCTATGTTTTATGTCAATGTCACCTTTGTTTCATTGAGAATAGTTGTATGCTTATGCCATGGGTCGCTTAGGGTCTCTCGGGGTCCCTTGTCCCGTGTCACCTAATCACGGGCCTCCATTCGGGTGGCGACATGTTACCTCTCATGAGATTTAGAAGTAAATGAGTGGAAAAGTCGGACATCCATGGAGGTTCCTGACTTGAGTGCTCTTGATGCCGCAATGGCTTCCCCTTTCTATAGTTTGAGGCCCCATTGATGATGATTTGTTAAAGGCTTGGGAGATAGTATGAGAAGATCTAGGTGATAAAGGCTTTGATGGAGCGGGGCCGGTAAATTTGATGATATGGATGAGGAGGAGTAACCCACTCAAGGAGTTCTTTCCCCGCTTTATTTTCATGTTTTACATTGGGGACAATGTAATATTTGAGTTAGGGGTGGGATGAGTGCTTTTACGGTGGTTATTTATGCTTTATTTTGTTTATGGCTGATGTAGCCCTTTCGGGCTTTTATTTTTATCTGATGAGGAGTTTTGAGCCTTTGTCGGGCTCATTTTAGTATTGTTGATGATTGCCCACTTGCTGGGTGGTTGTTTTGATAAAATTGTGAATGGATTAAATGAATGATTTTAGATGTTAGTGTTGTGAAATTGGTGAATTTGCTCTTAATGGCTAAATGTGCATTGTGACCCAAATCTTGTTGTTCACTTTTATGTAAGTAGTAGATAGTAATCAAACTCCAGGAGTTGTCTTCATACCACCATTCTTTCTCAAGGAGTAGCATTTTTCTTTTCTTTTCTTTTTGTTGTCAAAGCGGGTTGGTATTTCCCAATGATAGATTGTGAGGTAACTCTCTTAAGGGAAAATGCTATGTCTTTCTTGAGACTTCTGTAGAGCTACTTTAAGAGGTACCACCAAAAATTTTTGAGATGTGGCATGAAAATGAGAAATGAAATATAGCACTCTTTTGTCATACATTGTATATTCCATGTTTAGCTAATGAATTCGCATGCTCTAATGTCTTAAATCAAAATCTTGTGATGATAATGACTTATAGCTCATGTGGTAATGATTTTTATGAATATCATGCATCTCTTCTATCTAGAGCTTTCGCTAAGTGTGACTCGAGGCGAAATCCTAGATGTAGGCTGCGCTTATAACATGATTTTAGGCATTGGACTAGCCCCTCTTTTTCCAAAATGACCTCCGAAAAATGTCTTCCTTTGCTAGCCAATGTTGAGCCCTTTTGAGCGTTTTGATGCCCGAAAACCAAATTACAAGTCAATGCCCCTCTTTGATCCTCTTCTTGGCACCCATCCTCCTAATTTCTATTGGTGATCGAATGAGAAAAATAGGGGATAAGCCCAAGACATAGAGAGATATAATGAAATCAATGAGAAAGAGGCAAAAGAGCCTATGTTTAGGGGTTTTCAAGAAAGGGGATAAAACCTAAACATGAGGTAGCACCACTTTGTGAGAAAAAGGAATGAAACTAATGATGAGGAACCTTAAGGTACCAAAGAGAAAAGAAAAGTGAAATGGTATTACCTCTTTCTTAGAGGCTTAATGTGATAGCTAAAAGGAGCTACAAGGGAAGGTCTTCAAGCAATAGAAGAGGGAAATGGTAGAAAAAGGAGGAATAAGGTGGAGTGATATAGAAGGTTAGATGAAAAGGTGAAAGTGTTCACATAAAGGCATTAGGAGGAATCTAGTCACTAGAGCCAAATAATTTATCCTACTATTACCCTAGACTTCATCATGACTTGTAAGTACTAATTGATTATGAGTATGATTACTCTACATTAGTGGTGAATTACATGAAAGGCAAGCACATTGGGTCGAGTTGTGTGCATGAAGATTTCTTTTGAGAGAGTGAGTGTGATTATCTTTTTCTATATTCCCTTGTGTGTGCATTGATTCATGAAAAGGGGATTCTCTCTTTGGTAGTGGTATCATCCCTTTTGAGGACACATTTGCGTGAGGTAAAGGTGTGATTGAGAAATGAGTAGTGCAGGCTCTAAGGCCAAACTTTGAATATCACGGTAATTATGAATTGAGATGCTATGTGTGTTTCGTTGAATAAGTTATGCCCTTGTTTTGCAAAATGAAAGTATTAGTAAATCATGCCTTTGAATTGTGGTTGCCTCTTGAAACTCTTCCATATTTTTTGGGGAATTTTCTTTTTTTCTATAAGCGGTGAGCATTTTGGGTTGTCATGGATTAAGTGATCATTGATGCATAAACTCTTTGGGAGTGGCATGTTTCTCAGCGATAAGAATTGCATTACTCGAGACAACAAATGATTCAAGTTTGGGGTTTGATGAGTTGGTAATTTACCAACTCATTAGGCTCTTAAGCATGAGATTTAGCTTAATTTTCAAGTCATTACATGAATTTTATGCCCTTTGCATTTTTATGTATAGGGATCTAAGTTGATGAGGAAGGGCAAGGCGTGGGTAAAAAAAATAAAATCGGTGAAAATCGGTGCTCCATCGAAGGACACCAGGGAAATGCCGGTCAAACGCGAGTAATCATGGTTTGAGGAAATGCAAGCTGAGTAAAGTGGACATCAGCCAGAAGCCGATTCACACCATTCAATCGCAGCCGAGTCTTGGATCTTGCTAGACCGAGGAGGAAGTGTCGGCGGATAATGGATGTGTCGCAGGCCCGAACATGGGCCCGGATCGGGACACGGGACAAGAGCCCCGAGACTCCAAGTCGACCCATGGTATGAACATATATCTAACTAAATCATAAAACGTAGATCAACATGATAAACAGCGATGCAGAAATAAACAACACGTTAGAAATACACACACAAATTTGAAGTTAATTACATTCTTTTTGTCTAAAAAGCCTCTAAGTCGATGAGTTGATGCGACAAGATCCCAACTAACTCTCTAAGGCTAAAACTGAAAATGCTCAATCATAATTGAAATAAAGAGGGTCGTCGACGAGATGAGGACTCACCAATAGGGGCCCAGTACGAACTCGAAAAGTGGCGTAGGGCGAGGTGAGTTTGAGTTCAGGCTGTATCATGACGATACAACATAGAGTATGCGGTCATTACATGAAATGTACCAAGTATGTAAGATAAATAAAAGCTGGCAAACAAGTAAAATAATTTAAAATATGCATAGTATAAAACATGATCAAGATAAGAATGCGAAATTAGGACTTGCATACTGTTTTACGAAATCATGATCTCAACATTACATAACATCATAACTTAATCAATGACCCAAAGCTTAAATCTTATAATCATAAGTAAAGTTAAATTATGTCAAACAGCTATAGAACATATATATATATATATATATATATATATATAAAATATTTGAAATTTTATAACTTAATATTCTTTTTTCTGTTTTTATATTTTTAAATTTTAACAAAATAGGGTCCTCGTCTGTCTAGCTTTTACATATTACCAAGGACGATTACGATCCGTTATGAACTATCACATCGCCATCGGTCGGAGTCAACCAGCCCGAACTCCCAACCTTGCAAGTCGATGCACACCATTCACCATCTCTTTTCCCTTATCCATAGGACACACTCTCCATAGAGTCTACTAAGTCGTCTTCTACTACATTAGCCTTTCCTGGATGGTAAAGCACACTCATATTGTAGTCTTTAAGTAGCTTTAACTACCTCCTTTGTCGAAAATTGAGATCCTTATGGGTAAGCACATGGCCCGGAGCTCTTATGATCTGTAAACACATCCACATGGACCCATTACAAGTAATGTCTCCATATATTCCTAAGGCGAATACCATCGCGGCGATTCAAGATCACGGGTCGGGTAATTCTTCTAATGAACTTTGGTATGCGGAGGCATATGCTATAACTTTTCCATGCGCATAAATACACACCCCAAGTCGATCATTTGAAGCATCACAATACACCATGAATCCATTGGTACCCTCTGGTAGGGTTAACAGAGTCTTTGAGGTAAGTTGAGTCTTCAACTCATGAAAGCTTCTCTCACAAGCCTCCGACCATTGAAATTTCACTTTCTTTTGGTCAATTTGGTCATTAGCTTCAGCTAGTCTAAACCCCTCAACAAACCTTCGATAGTAGCCGGCTAAGCCCAAAAAGCTCTAGATATACGGAAAGTTCACCGGCCCTAGGCCAATTCTTCACCAACTTCTATTTTAGAGAGTCCACCTTTATGCCCTCACTTGATACCACATGGCCCAAAAATGCCATTGAGTTCACCCAAAACTCACACTTGCTAAATTTAGCATAAAATTGGCAATCCTTAAGAATCTGTAGCACCACCCTTAAATGAGTGGCATACTTCTCGCTCGAGAGTATATCGGGATGTCATCAATAAGCACGGCCCTCGTACATATCCAAGTATGGCTTGAACACCTGTTCATCAAGTGCATAAAATCTCTGAGGAGCACTCGTTAGTCCAAATGACATAATTACAAACTCATAATGACCATACCACGTCTGAAGAAATTTGTCTTTGGGATGTCGCTCTCCCAGATGCAGAGTGATGGTACCAGAATCCCGAGGTCACATCTTCGAAAACACTTGGCACCTTGAAATTTGGTCAAACAAATCATCAATACTAGGTAGAGGATACATGTTCTTGACGGTGACCTTGTTCAGTGCCGATAATAAATGCACATGCGAAAAGAGCCATCTTTCTCTCGGACAAAGAAGGCGGAATTTTGTGGGGACTTGCTTGGTCTCTTTTGAAACCCTTATCCAGTAGATACTTGATTGTTCCTTCAACTCTTTTAGCTCGAGTGGAGCCATTTTGTAGGTAGGGTTGATATGAGTTTGCATATTGGGAAGAAGGTTAATACCAATCAATCTCCCGCTCGAGAGGTACTCCTAGTAGATCATGTGGGAACATCTCTGGATACTCATACTACTAGGGCGATTGGATAGTCGGGGTCTCGGACATCACATCCTTAACCCTAACTAGATGATACACACAACCTTTAGAAATTACCTTTCTAGACTTAAGGTAAGAAATGAAATAGCTACGAGGCATGGTGAAATACCTTCCACTCTAAGGCTTGGCTTGCCCGAAAATCTAAACCCTCTTCTTTGGGTTCTACAATTAGCGAGGCATAACATGAAAATAGCCATCCATCACGATAACATCTCAAGAGTGGTCATGGCTAACTCTACTAAATCTATTTGGGGTGACTTTTTGAAGGACTATGGCCAAGACCTTACATATATCCATCTGCTTCTAAGCAAGATCACCCACTAGAATAGAGATTGCAAGGGTTAAGGCAATATTTCAAGGCTGACTTCAAAACTACTAGCCACGTAAGGTGTCACAAAAGACAAGGTAGCAGCTATATAACAAATCATATACATCGAGATGGAAAACTCGTAGCATACTAGTGACTACATGCAGGAGACCTCCTACTCACGGTGGGATGCTAAGGCATAGAATCTGTTTTGCTTGACTACCACCTATGCTAGTAGATGCCCCCTGTGTCTTTGACGTACGGGTGGAGCTATTGAGCTAGGAAGCTAGGCCTTGACTATCTTTTTGTCTTCTTCTTCAGGAAAATTCTCGAGCATATGTCTGAGCCTTCCCACACCCAAACCAAGCACATGTACCTGCCAAGCATTGTGTGTGCCCCAGCCACACACATGTAAAAATTGGATGCTAGAATGCATTGAATCTCTTTGCTATGACCCCTAGAGCATAATGCTCGCGCACGGTGTGCCTAGTTCTAGATGGCACACTCAATGCGAAAGATCTTGGGATGAAGATCCCTAGTGGGTCTTTTGTCGGTGCCCACCACCTAACCTCAGTTGAGAGAATGCGCAACTATCCAGAGTCCTAGCCCTCTTGGCCTCCCTCTCCCTCATGTGCGCCTCCTCTATTTTGGCGCATAAGACTATCAGGAAATCTATATCCCGGCTAGGAGCATAGCGGTCTGCAATCCTTGTCTAGATAGTCCGCCACTCCATGAACAAATCTACTCACTCTCACCCTTTGATCTACCACTAACTTTAGGGTGTGCTTTGATAGGCGAGTGAACTCAAGGGCATACTCCTGCTCATCTTCACACATAAGATTTATGAACTCATTTGCTTTCAACTCCCTCATCTCGGGAAGAACCGGTCCAAAAAGGCAACATGGAACTCCTCCCAGCTGATAGAGCACCTTTCCGGTGCCCTACTATCCTTCCAAAATCGAAACCATATGTGTGCGCCCCCGCGAGCGATGTGAGGCCGGCTCATCAAACTCAGCTTCATTCACCCCCATGACCTGGGTGATCTTTACAATCTCATCAATAAACTCATGTGGATCCTCGTTCACCTTGGAACCAAGAAACTACGGCGGGTTTCATCCTCGAGAAATCTCTATCTCGGCGCCCGCCGCATTTTCGTTTGCGAAACGTATGCCCTTTGCCTATTGGTTGACTGAGCGGTCAAGGCCTATGCTAACATGAATAGGCTGCCTTAAATTCGGCATGGGCAGGCTACAGTGCATGGTGCTCTTGGATTAGTGGGGCTTGTTGGTGCTTGTCTCCATTGCCACCTGCGTGGCGCGTTTCCATTCCGTTCCTCACCATTAACTGCGGGGAGCCATGTTTATGAAATCGCAAATAGCACGAGTTAGAAGGATAGGGAGATATTTCACCATACGATACAAATCATGGAAGAAGAGACATCTTCTAAATGTCTCATAACCTCTTCGTCATAAATTGGCATGATTCACAATGAAAAGAATGTGGATTTGAGACACCTAGAGGACACTCTAAACTTAATGCTCTGATACCAAGTTTGTCACGACCCGAACATAGGCCCGAATCGGGATACGGGACAAGGAGCCCCGAGACTCCAAGTCGACCCATGGAATGAACACATCTAACTCAAACCATAAAATTATAGATCAATATGATAAACTTAGAATTATTTGAAATAAACATCACATTAGAAATACACATGAAGTTGAAGTTGATTACATTCTTTTGTCTAAAAAGCCTCTAAGTCGATGGGATAAGATCCCAACTAACTCTCTAAAGTTGAAAGCTGAAAATACTCAATCATAATTGAAATAAAGACATATATATATATATATATATCATAAGTGATAAACATGCACAACTAAAATCACAGTAACAATGGGGGCTTCGTCATATGGCAAACATACCACGATAGATTTTACACGTGGTCCCAGCTATCACACTCAAATGGGCGGAGCCATACAAATCCTTGCCGTCTGGCAGGACGATACCATGATATCGATATCAAGCTCGTGGTCAATCGGACGGGGATAGCTCACATAGGAGTCCCAAATATAATGCGATTGTACCTATGTTGGTGCGTAGTTACGAGGCATAGGAGTTGGCCCGGCCCTTAGCCTACTCGATGCTAGATACTAACTCCCAAAAAAACATGCATATGATCTCTCCCTTGTTTTCCACGAAAGTGACCATCATCTATTTGACAGCGAATAATCGCCCAGATACATAAATCTCGAATCATACATAAGGAGCCTTAGCTCAAACCATACCACCGTCGAACATAATCGGGAGTCTTGGCTCCAAAACCATGTAGTAAGCTAAATTCGTAAAATTATAAATCACACTTGAACATGGGCATTGCCCGATACTTTAACATGCTTGAAAATATATAATTCACTTGAAAACATGATCATAAACATGGGTAACTTGAAAACATGATTTTCATCCATAATATCTCATCATAATTGAACATTCATCGTAAATCTCATCTTTCATGAACTTCTCATAATTGGACATTTTAAATTTATAAAGCTTGAAACATGATAGAAACATAATAAGAATTTCATGTATTGGGTTAAACCCCATCGAATCGAAACATAGAAATTTTCATGATTTAAAGATAGATTGGGCATGGGTGTGAGCGGATTCACCCATTCGCAACCCTACATGAGGAAGATCTGATTTTATCATATGAATGCCAAAGTAAGAATTGAAAAGAACTTGAAGAAGCGATTGATCACCTCTCCTAACTCTCTAACTTTGCATGCATGGTAAAGAATGGCCTAAAATGAACTTACCCTCTTAAAACTCATCATTCGTAGCTTAAAACGATGTAGTTTAGTCCATAGGATCATAAGAAATTACGAGAAAAATCCTTACTAAATTCCTGAGGAAATAGCCATTGCCCGGTCCCAATAAGGGGCCCGGGCGAGTACGTCGTCCAAGGAGCAGTCGTGGCATCAATCGTCGAGTGCAATGTCCAATAGTTTGTCCCAGGAGCTGCGTCACGGGGGACCTCACGAGTCATTACTGGTGACCACGACTAAAACAATTCACCGCAAATCACCCTCGCGCCTAAGATTTCAAATCATTTCCAACATGTCGACCATGACTCATCCCACGAATCTTGGTAGTGACCATGACTCATGGGGAACTTTCGTAGGGTATCTTTGCCCGAGGTCTCCTTCTCTTTCCTTTTCGTTGACCACGTGACTCAACGTGTCATGGGGACTGACCACGATTCATTGTCAGTCCGTAGGGACTTCAAATACCAAAAATTTCAACTCAAGCCTTGAACCTCACCACCCCGAGTCTTCTCACGGCTAAGTGGCCTACTAGGTCACGGAGACAACTCGATACATTTACTTGGTGCCACTTATTTATAGTTTTCTCCATTTCAACTCTGGAATTACGATCTTTGGAGGCTTCCTGGGTATAATAGGATGGAAAGTAGGTGAACCACCGACGACATTTTTGAATGGTCCTTAAACATCACTAGATCGCAGAAAGCAAGCGGTGGTTCACCAGTGCAACGTGCAAATCGCCGGTTACTGCCTTAAGTGAAAAATTCTTGAACGGGAAATTATGTCCCAACACTAAAGGATATTGGTTTGTCCTATTTTTGTATATATTCTAGAAGAAAGTACTCTATACATAATTTTAGCTTTTTGAACATTCCTTTTTCTTTTAGAGAGAAGAACCCCATTGGAGGATATTTTGAATATTGCTTTTCCTATTTTAATCTTCTTCCTTAGCAAAATTATAACCATTGTCTCAAACATATTTTGGGTTTTGATTTTAACTCTTAATGAAATCATTGAGTTTATTGATGAATATACTCTTTAGTTTCTTAATCATGAGTAGCTAAATCGTCAACTAGAAGATGTGTGATGATGGGTGCTTAATTAGATTGGGTATTGCTAATTTCATCTTAATTTCTTAATTAGTGTAAATCTGTTGAATACTCTATAATTTTTAATTGATAGTCCATAGTTTCAAATGTGGGTTTAGTGTTCTCACTTAATTTCGGCTTAAAAAGAAGAATTAAGTTTTGGGAGAGAATTTGATGGTGGGAATAGATGTTGATGGTGTGGGGTTGGGCTAGAAGTATCCAAAAACCCATATTAACAATCCTAATTAGTAGTTGATGGCTAGAAATAGTTCATCTATTGGCCCAAACTCTATTGGGCCAATTGAATTGTGTCTTGAGGTTGGAAAGGACACGATAAAAAGGCACCCATGAGGTTGAAAAATATGAAACCATCTCCGTCAAAGATATTTATTTGAAATGATTTGATGGTCTAGCATATCCTTATTTGATTAACACCCGTCACACCTCTAGTATTCACTCATCTTTTCTATCAATTTTGGTTATTTGCTATCTTGGTTAGCTGATTTAGAATCCACAATATTGTTGACTTCATTTCCCCCTCCCCCCCAAAAAAATTATCCTTTATTGGTGCGAGTTAATTCAAATTTCCTAAACAACACTTGTGCAAATCATTCACTCGTCTCGTAGAGTTAGACCCTAGACATTTTGTTGGGAATATTTGTTTTGAGCAACGACCATGTACACTCTCTTATTAAGAGGGGTGTAGTTTGGATGTTATCATCTATACTCCCCACACTCATGACACATCTTATATATCACCTACTTTTTAAGTCGAGACGGAGGAGATAGGGCAGTCCCCAAAGTCTAAGAGAACCATATGGGTTCTCCTAACTATTCTGGCTTGTTTGCATGTTCCACTGATGAACCCCAAGCGATGCACATGGCGACTAAATAGGGAGTCCACAGTACCCTTGGGGAATCGAGTCTAGTAATGAAACCACCTAAGGTACCCACCTTTTGAGTCTTCTTCTCGACATTCCTCGCATAACCATCTTGGTTAACCTCCTCCCATTCTTCATGAACTCTACCACTTCACGAAGAAGGTCTTACATGCGAGACCATGCAGCCAAAGTGTGGTGAAGAGCTTACATTTAGGCATTTGACAAACCACCTAATCCTCTCCTCCTTAGTGGGTAATAAAGGTAGAGCATATTTGGACGTGAGTGAGTCGAGCCTCATAAGCTATAATTGAAGAGGTCCCTACTCGATGGTGGTGAACTCATATAGCCTCGATCTTGTAGAGATACGAGGCACATGTTTCTCCAAGAAAGTGGAATAGAGGCGAGTTTAGGTCGAGTGGTGGTGACCACCGGTGCGCACTCTACAAATGCTCTCCTAATGGGCGAAAGATGACAAATTCCACCTCATATTCTCCATAGCGCCCATTTTATGGAGCCTCCCATGATGATCAATGATGAACTCATATTCTTTATCATCCTTAGTGTCATAAAATATGGGAGGATTCATCATTGTGAACCTCCTAAACAAGTCATGCTCCTTACCGATCATCACTAGTCTAGCCACCGACTTCAGAAACATCGGTGCCTCGAAATATCATCCATGCGGAGGAGCCACAATGTTTGTATGTTATATCCCAAGATTGATGTCACGATGGAGTTCTTTGGTGCTAATCCATTACCCAAGAGGCTGCTCAAAAGATTTAGGACACGAGCTAGGACATTGGAGGAAGCGGGCGACCAACCTCTCCTTATGTTGGTATCTCCACCTCTACTACCACTCTGTCCTAAGCCGTTGGAGGCCTTGGAAATTACGACCTTGACTTGACCGGGATTATGGGCTCTACCATTTGGCGAGGTAGGCCAACACATCCCATTCCTTGACCTCATCCTCTGTCGCGAACATGGCGCCACCTACAGCTCGGGTGTCCTTTTTAGTTACTCCTTGCATGTGCTAACCTGTCTGTGAGAAGAAAAATTATTAGATACCGTTTTGGATACTTACATACCGTTAGAATCAATGTAACACGAAAGAGAAAGAAGGGAGTTTTCCTAATGTATTGTAGCCTCTCAAAGATAAGTAATGGGCGTCTCAGTACCAATCCGCGAGACTCTACTCGACTCATAATCATGCAATGAGATCAACGAACCTGAACATGCTGCCAACTTTGTCATTAACCAAACAGTTGTGATTGACACACTGAGAAAAACTCCCTCCTTCCAATAGGCAAACCAACGAATCCTAACTAATTACTCAATTTCAAAAGTAATACAAATAGATAAATATTATAAAAATAAATAATGGAAGCCTTGAAATAGAACAAGACAATTAATTCCAAATCTATCTATTACATTCCTAGAAACCAAAAGTCATTGTACTTGAGGACATTTACCGAGAAGAGTATAAAAAGGAATGAATTAAGAAAATCAGCAAGTCGATGTCTAAACAAGAGGCATCTTACGAATGAGTGGAATTATAACATCACATCCAGAATCCGCTCACCTTCGAATATCG
The DNA here is from genome assembly GCA_018107945.1 of Datura stramonium. Lineage (NCBI taxonomy): Eukaryota > Viridiplantae > Streptophyta > Magnoliopsida > Solanales > Solanaceae > Datura > Datura stramonium. Next base: position 67,028 of record JACEIK010002135.1, on the reverse strand, counting down.
AGTTATTTGTTCTACATATAGATGGGGATGAGAGGAATTTTCTAGATCATGATGCACTCAAAAAGAAGCTGAGGAAGTATCGGTCTGACAAAATGTTAGTGGCATCATCAATGACCTTAGTAATAATGAATATGCAGTATAATAGCAACACACATTCACAAAAACAATTACTCAATCTACAACCCTAGTTCCAACATTGTTGAGTAAGATCTAAGGCATCACTTGCTCACTAGATTAGGCCTCCTTTACTGACATGGATGGGGCCATATGCGGTATCGCTTCCAACGGTTATAGTACCGTGCGGTAGTGTGTTAGCAATACTATGACTCGTACGTAACCTTGTTCCCACACTTAGTAGTTTTTCTCCAATCGGTCATCCAACTCGGAAAGGATTGCATACATAGAAAAGCTCAATGAAGCAATTCAATGACTTATTTATCAAATACAAACACATGAATTCACAATCATCAATTCATTAACTCATTTATCAATATGAACACATGAGTTCTCGGTGTCAATCATCAACTCATTTATCAATATTAACGTGATTCCGAGAATAAATTCATCAACCCATTCATCAAATAGCACACATGAATTCTCAAGCATCAATTTCTTTTTACATGTTTCACCAGATATGCAGGAACACGCCTCTATACCCTTGGAAGCTTCCACATTAAATTCACGCTAGAGTTAGACAATGTATCTAGTCGTCTGGTCACTTGCGCGGCACTTGCGTTTGCGGGTTCCCATCAACGATTAGCGGATCCTTAGCATGATCCAATCTTTGTTCCAAATTAATTGCATTTGCACTTACGTTTCCACGAGTGCCACCCTATGATTCGTAGGTGCACTTTAGCTCTGTCCAGTGAGTCTTTGCATTTGGTGTAAGTGTAGTACTGATTCCTATCTTCCATTAGAGTGCTTTTTGTTCAATTTCTCTACTTTCCTTGTCTAAGTTCAATACCTGCAAAATCAAAGAGAAAAGGCATAAAACCTTCCTAGTTGATGTGAAAACTATGCAAAAGCCCATTCTTGAGGATCTTATGAGTTGATATACCAAATCCTAAATTACGAGTTGACAAGTGTGCATATACTATAGGAAGCTAAACCATTGGACACAGAAAGACCACTTCTCTATGCAATTCATGGATCATATGCTAAATCATCTCACAATTGGAGGTTGGTATTGCTTTCTTGATGGTTATTCGGGTACAATCAAATTTCCACATAACCCCAGGGAAGACTAGAGAAAACCACCTTCATTTTTTCGTATGAGACTTTTGCCTTTAAAAGAATGCCATTGGGTTGTGTAATGCGCCCATTGATGAAGGGAGTACCTATGCACTTCTTATCCATATTTTTCCCATACTTTACTATATTTTGAGAACAAATTATGTGTGTTGGCATTTTTTGTGTTATATATTTGTTAAGAGAGCTAACACAAATGATTAGAGGATATCAGGGCTAAAAATGATCGATTTGGGTGTATTTGAGGCTTTTGGATTGAATGTGATGAAGTTGGAATGAACCAAGACGAGATCATAGCATGTAGCATTGCTGCTTGCCATGCCATACGACTAACGTGAGGCGCCTATATTCTTGTGCGACCGAGAGGCGCGAGGCACCGGTACTTTAATTGCAAAAACATGGGTGATGTGGCCACTGTACCAACGTGATGGCATGTGCGGCGTAGCTCTCTTCCAACGCGATGCCTTGGGTGGCACGACAAGAGTGTTCAAATGGCCAAAAGTCAAAACCCACTTCAATAGGAAAATGAGATACAAATCCCAAATCAAATCCATAAAGGAACAAGAAGGCATAAATCTATAATATAAGTACCCTTTTATTTCTTTGTAATGAGAGTGTGCTAGATACAACAAGAGGTTAGACACGATTAAGGAGGCGATTAAAAGTCTTGACACAATTTAGAAGATGCATAAGCTATACAAGTTGTAAGTTTTATTTCACGACATACTTTGAGACAATTGTTGAGTTGTTCTTCACCGTTTTTGCAATAATCAAGTGAGTTTATTCCCATCATCATTGTAAGTATTAATTTAAAATTTATCTCTATGAATGCTATTAATTTACATATAAACATGAGAGAGCTAAAACCTCCACAACTAGGGTTGTAGAACCCACGGTGAATTAATGAACTGGGTTGCATTTCGATTCTAAATCAATACTAAATGCTTGTATTGTATTCTCTTCATGTTTAAATATTTATTAATGATGTACAACATTAGGAATTGCCCAAATTCTTTACTTGCTTGAACCTAGAGAAGTAGAGATTAGGAAAAGAGAATTACAACAAAGCCTGATCTTTATTATCATTGTATTAACGAAATTTGTGGTCGCAGGATAGTTCAATTTGGGAAAAATTGATAATGGTTAAATTTTAATCTCTCATGAGACCTAACACAGTGATTGAGTATAGTTATCCAATAGGGGCGAACCTGTCATTTGGATGAACCTAAGTATGATTCTACAAGTAAGTATTAGGATAGATCACAGAGTGTAAAATCCGCGTGGTGCATGACCCATGTAGAACACTTACCCTAGTTAGTTGCATTAATTTGGAAATCAACATTCAATTTATCAATAATATTACTTGTTACTTTCTGAAATTCCATCTTTAGGAGATAATTGACTTAAAAACTTAAATACTAGCATTCTTCTATATCCTTCCATATTTCGTGGGTTCGAGCCCAACCTATTAGTTGGGGTCTTTATTGAAATGTCTGCTTTATACTTTGTCGGGAAGTGTGAGTTTAAGCATTATCACCTAGAACATGTCGGTCTTTGCATGATGTTAATTTTCTGTTTATAGTGGAGGACACCGCCAAATTTTTCATGGATGATTTTTCTATTGTTGGTGACTCCTTCGATGATTGCTTGACTTATCACGGTAAGGTGATGTAAAGATGTAAAGAAACCAATTTGGTGCTTAATTGAGAGAAGAGCCATTCTATGGTCAAGGAGGTTATTGTGCTAGGTGAAAGGATTTCCGGTAAAGGTATTGAGGTGGACAAGGTGAAGAATGAGGTAATTTCTAGCTTGCCTGCTTGGATTTCGATAAAATATATCCGGAGCTTTTTGGGATATGTAGGGTTCTATTGGAGATTCATCAAGGAGATTCAGTGCACACCCTTGTGCAAATTACTTGAGAAGGAAGTGGTTGTTTTGATGAATTATGCCTCAAATCCTTCGAATGTACGAAGCGGGGCGACTCATTTGCTCATCACAAGTCGCATTTGATTGGTCCTTACTATTCCAAGGTCATGTGCAATGCTAAGCGGAGTGGCCCTAGGTCTTGTCTTGGGCCAAAAGGTGAAAAGATATTTCATCGATTACTATGCTTGCAAGGCCTTGAATACAACCCAAAAAATTATCGTGGTGAGCAAGAGTTGGCGGCAATTGTGTTTTCATTTAAGAAGTTTGAGGCTTATTTGCTTAGAACTAAAGTTATATCTGAGACTATAAAGATCTAAGGTACTTGATGTCGAAGAAGATGCCAAACCACAACTAATTATATGGGTACTTACGCCGCCCAAGAGTTCAAGTTTAAGGTGAAAGGCCAGAAAGGGGCCCGAAAAAATCAAGTATCGATCACTTGTCTAGACTTGAGGAAGATGCGGTGTTAAAAGATAGGGTGATATTGATCAAATAAATTTCCCGAGACCAATAGGTTTTTGGCTCCATCACGGGATCACGATTTCATTGTTTGCTATTTGCAAATTACTTGGTAAGTGATATAGTACCTATAGATTTGTCCTTTCACCAATGAAAGAAGTTTATGTCAGATGTGCAGGAGTTTTTCTGGGATGAGACACTTACTTTTCGCATTTATCTTGAATAAATGATTCATAGATGTGTGCTTGAGATTGAAATGATGAGCATATTGGAGGCTTGTTACTCATCCCCTATTAGGGGACATCATAGTGGTATCAAGACAACCCACAAGATTATGCAATGTGGGTATTATTGGCTACCATTCACCAAGATGCACATGACTTTGCCAAAGCATGTGATGCATGCCAAAGGCAAGGAGGAATATCAAGAAGGCGTGAACTCCCTCTCACCCCTATTCTAGTGATTGAGCTATTTGATGTTCGGGGTATTGACATCATGGATCTATTTGTGAGCTTGAATGGGATGAAATAAATACTTGTAGCTATTAACTATGTGTCAAATATGGTGGAGACAGTTGTTCTTTCCAATAATGAAGGCAAGTATCGCAGCATTCTTGACGAAACATTTTTTTCTAGGTTTAGGACCACACAAAGGCAATCATAAGTGATGGGAGTTCACATTTTTACAACTTGTTGTTTTGGACTCTGCTTGAGAAGTATGGTGTGAAGCATAGGGTGGAACATCTCATCCGCAATCTAGTGGGCAAGTTGAGGTCTCCAACGGGGAGAGATAAAGACAATCCTTGTGAAGACTATGAATGCGGATAGAGGCAGTTTGTATAGGAAGTGGTGATGCCTTATTGGCGTACATGACTTCCTTCAAATACTCCTATACTAGGTATGTCCCCTTATCATCTTGTATTTGAAAATTATGTCATTTATTGATTGAACTTGAGAGCACAAGGCCATGTGGACGCTCGGGAAGGCTGAATTTGAATTGGAGTGATGACACGAATATGAGGCTTGATAAGTTGAAGGAGCTAGTTGAATTTCATTTGAAAGCCTATGAAAGTTCATCTCTTTACAAACAAAATATGAAGATGTATCACGACAAGAAAATAGAATATAGAGAGTTTAATCAAAGTGATTTGGTCTTCTTCATTTAATTTGAGACTTCGCTTGTTTTCTACGACAAGCTAAAGTATAGTGGTTAGGGATATTTCGAGTGTCTGGTGTTCCATATGGTGAAATTGAACTTAGAATCATGAAGGTAAATAGTTCAAGGTAAAATGGTCAGCAGTGAAGACATATTTGGAAGCGAATAAGGAAATCAAGCTAGTTGACACAGTAGGTCTTTGGGTGAAGTTTGAGTAACTTAGGGACACGAGTCGTCTTTGCGATGTTAAATCGAGAGCTTCTTAGGAGAAACCCATGGGGAAGGTATCTTGGTGAAGTTTGAGTAATTAAGATACCTACGTCATGACACAAAGTTAAATCAAGTACGAGTTGGGAGGCAACCCAAGTTGTAATTGTAAGTCTAGTATAGTGTTCACGTTTCTTTGAAGTGTGCGGAGTGTGCTTGGAATAGGAAACATGAGTTGGAAGCGAGAATATAGAGAAATAAATCTAGGGAAAAAAGTCTGAGAACAAGTCGTTAAGGGACTTAACAACTCGTGTGATCGTGACCACTTGAAGCCTAGAGAATTGCAAGTTAAAAAATTTCAAAACGGATGATCTCCACGGTCGTTATGTCCTTAGCAGTCGTGGGGTCATCACAATGACTCTGATCCTAAAATGTAATACTATGAGAAAAGGACTAACAAGTCTTGGCATGATTCGTCATGACACATGACGAGCTCATTACTGGACTTGTCAAGTTACGAGCAAGTTCTTTGAGCTAGAAGCCCGAATAGGCCACTTCACAGTCGTGGCACGCAGCGGCTCATCGGGATGGGTCGTGGATAGAAGTTAAATGTTAAATATTTTTAAAGACATGGAAACCCATCCCAAAAGTTTTTGTTTCTTCTTTTATGCCCTATTTTGACTCCACCTCTACTCCCATTCTCTAACATGAACAAAACATGCAACTCCCTCTGTAACCGTCCACCCTCATCTTTGCCAAGATCGAAATCAAACCCTTCCTTCGCAGCTCACTCTGCATTAATTTTTGAGATTTCACTCAAGCTCTCATCTTCTTCATCACTAAATTTGATGAGTTGGTAATTTACCAACTCATTAGGATCTAAAACGAGTTTTTGCTTAGTTCTTGAGTTGTTTATTTGGATTTTATGCCTTTTTGCTTTTGTTGTGTCTGGATGACTAAATGTGAAGAAAAGAGCAAATATTAAGCAAAAAATAAGGAGTGAGGAAGTAAATCGGAAATCCATAGGTAAAAATCGGCGGAGCGCTGTCACAGCCCGAACGGAGGCCGAATCATAGACACGAGACAAGGGACCCGAGAGACCCCAGTCGGCTTGCCAAGGCATAAGCATACATCTAACTCAATATATATGTTGAAGAATCAACGATATAAACTTAGCGGAAGTCTAACTCAACATAACATCAAAATAAGCATCCAGAAGCTAACACATACATAAGATGCAGCCTCCCAATACGGACGAGTTGATGGGACAAGACCCCAACTAACTCAACAATGTTGAAGTTGAAAATACATAAGGAAGCTGGGCTATCTAGCCCTCGAAGGATGAGGACTTACCAACCAAGTAGGTGCTAACTCTATCAGGCTACGACGAGTGGTTGGGAGTGGATCTGTATCATGAGCTTGATACAACATAGAGTATCTTGGTCGATGCGTGGAATGTATCGATTATGCAATTAAGTAAAACCGCTTAAGTAAAGTAAATCACTTAAAAACATTTCATAACATATCATAAGCTTTCAAATATGAGGAGGATTGCATTCACTCTTTCTAAAAATCATAATCCTTTCATAACATGACAACACACATAGCTTTATAACATCATAACGACTCTCGAATGACTCAAAGTTGAAATATGACATTTTATAAGGAAAAATGTTTAACAATGAGTCAAACCTTGCTTCTAGAACATGTATGTTTAAAATGATAACCATGGGTAATGAATATGAAAATCTAAATCATATAGACAATGGGAGACTCGTCACTAACCGACATACCACGATAGAGCATGTGGTCCCAGGCTATCACACTCAAGTGGGGGGAGCATCCATCCAAAACCTTGCAGGGGAGTTAAGCACGCTACCATGATACCGATATAAAGCTCATGGGCCATTAGGGACGGGGATAGCTCAAAGGTCCCATTAACATAATATATCAACCTACATTGGCGCATAGTTTTGGGGCATAAGGTGGCGTGTAGCCCACTCGGTGCTAGACTCTTCTCCCAAAATATGCAATGATCTACATACGTATATAACAAAGCTCAACACATCTATTGACGACTCAATAATGGAATCATGCATAAACTCAACATCTTATGAAATGAAGCTCAACATTGTCATTTGACAATGCTTCATAATGAAATCATGCATAGAGCAGGCATCGTATGAAAATAAAAAGCTCAATAACATACTCTCAATTATGGTGTGCATATGAGAAACTGTTGCGGAAACATACCACAAGCTTATTCATAGGTGGGAGCCTTTACTCCAAAACCATGTTGTAAGTTTACTCTAGAGATACTACAACATCATACTCGATATAAGGGCCTTTCCCAAAACGTTATCATGCTTGGATCTACTCAATTCATTTTGAAAATAATATCATAATCATGGGTAGCATTAGAAACATGCTTTTCATCATAAATTCTCATCATCATCATCATCTTACATTCATCATCATTCTCTTCTTTATTAGACTTCTCATCCATGGGCATTTAATTTTATAAATTAGAAAATACAATTTTGATTGAAAATAATTTAAATCTGCAAGCTTCCAATTCATCAATAGAAACATAGTCTAATCGTACCCATGTATAGAAATTGATGAATTATGCAATTGATAAAAACCCATAACTTGATCATAGGAATTTCTCATACTTAGATATAGATTGGGCATGAGTGTGGTAGGAAACACCCATTCATAACCCTACATACCCGGAAGGGATTGATTCCACCAAATATTTGATTACCCAAGAGGAAATTGGATGGAAACCTTGAGTACTAGCCTTGAATCACCTCTTCAACCTCTCAAGCATGCATGCATGTATTGATGACTTAGAATAGGTTTTCCCTCTTAAAACCCACTAAGCAAGCCTTAAACGGCGTAGTATAGGCCTTTTAGGATTTAGGAATTACGGAAAAGCCCTTACTAAAAGCTGTAGAATTTAGCGTAGGGTGGTCTTAACGGACGACGTGACTGGAGTCCTAGGGAAAACGACTCATCATGATGCTCGTTAAGTACCTTTTACTGCTACGATCTCCACAGGCTCATAGCAGCGACATAACAACTCATTAGGGGTGACCATGACTCGTGGTCACCGAGTCTTCAAGATCTGCTTGCCTCAACTTCATCACTTCACACTCATATCACCCCACGATGGACACCACAACATTTACCCCACACCTTGAGTCGTGGTCCTTTCCTACCTTAACATTTTCCTTCTCTCTTACCGTGGGACCTAATGACTTGTGGTGTCGACCTGAGAGTCGTTCCCCACGCCGTGGGGACCCCTTTTCCTCAAACTTCCCAACTCTTTCTGGCCTCCGCACGAGTCACTGATGAATCGTGGGTGTCCTCATAGTCGTCCAATGACTCGTTACGTACTGCAACACCGGTTTACATTTTCGCCATTTTGACTCCCGAGGTCGATCCTTGGGCTCCGGGTATTACAACAGGCCAAGGCCGAACATCAACGCCTTTGAGGATTAATGCCCTTGGTGGTTCGCAGATTGCCAACGGCAATTAATTAGTCCAATCGCTGGAAGACACCCAAATGATATAGGAAAATAGCTTGAAGATCAGGCGGTTCGCGGGCGGCATGGGCGAAACGCCCAGTTGAGCCGCCAATGTTCCTTTAGGTGAGTAAGGACTCGAAAAGATACTTGGCGGTTCCGGATTGGAAGCAATTGAGCGCCGATGTGCACGATTCGAAACAGTTCTCGGGGAGTATAATTGTCCAACAACCCAGCAGTCTCTTTTCCGGTAATAAATAGAAGAAAAAGTACTTTGTGCGGGGAGAGCGAGAAGAAGAGATAGAAATAGAGATATTGAGAAGAGAAAAAGCATATATCACATCGTTGTTTTCCTTTTTAGTGGAACATTTTCTTAGTTGAAGTAGGGAGATTTTGATTGGTAAATTTGGAAAAAGTACTCTTCTCTATTTCTTCTTTGTACTAGTAAGTTTCATATTGTTGGAGATTATCTTGTGAAGTTGATTTTTCTATTCTTGCTATTAAATTCAATGAAGCTATTGATGAATGTATATCTGAATTTCTTAATCATGAGTAGCTAAATTATTAATTAGAGGTGTGTGAGATATGAATGCTTAATTAGATTGGAGTATTGCTAGAGTCATCTTTATAGTGTTCAAATAAGTACAAATCTATTAGATTCTCTTCAATCTATAAAGGAAGGTCCATTGATTATGATATGCGTCTATTTATTCCTTCTTGATTGTTGCTTGTAAAAAAATAATTGAAAGTATTGAAGAAGAGAATTTAATAGTGGGTATGGTTAAGAGATTGTGAAATTGGGAGGTAGAAATAGTTGAAATTGCATTCTCATTCCTTATTAGCAGCTAATAGCTAGAAATTAGTGCGGTTTCTAATTCAAATCAAATCGGGTTGGTAAATTGTAAGCTGGAGGTTTGACAAAACTCTAGTAAGAGGTAATTAGAAGGCTGAAAATATATAATTACCCACTTCTCGAGATTATTTACACTTATCGGAACTCATAAGATAACACGGCATGTCAGATCGAGTTAGTATTTTCATCTGCTTTGCACCTCTAGTCTTTCACACTGTTGTTGACAACTTAGTGATCTTACTGTTTTATTTCACTAATTGACCAAATATAATTCATTGCAAATTTTAACCCGTCCCATTTTATTTGTTTTTATATTAAATCTCGTGGTGCAAGCTAACGTCAATTTCAATGGCACTTGTAGCTTTCTTCCTAGTCCTCATGGGATTCGACCCCGGCACTCGTCATATTACTTGTTTAATACTTCAGCCGTGTATATTCTTTGCATGAGGGATGTATTTTGAATGTTATCAAAAATGGCACCGTTGTCGGGGACTAGCTTTATATTCTTGTGTTGATTGTTAAGTTGAATTAGTGCCATACCATAGTGGTCGCTAGTAATCGATTGTGTGGCTCATGAGAAGTCTTGAAGGATGGTCCACACGATACCCGAAGGGGTTCCTTTTATGGAGACCATCAAGCTAGTAGACAAAATGTGGCGTAGAGAGCGGGAAGAAATACAAAATATTGTTAGTCATGATGAAGCAAATGGAGTTGTTGATGAACTATATGAAGGGATTCCATGATGAATGTAGTCAAGCCAACCATGACTATGATTATGTATATTGTGGAAAACAAGGTTGGAACAATTCTCGGGAAGTCGATACAAGTAGTCAAGGGAGCAACGAGTCGGTCCCACCTCATATGGAAGTACTCTAGAAGTGGTGGCAAGAAAGGTTCTTGTTTGAAGAGGAGCTCAAGATTTAAAGGAGTAAACTCTTGGACCTAACAACCACTATAAAGAGTCATGATGTCATCATTCAATAATTGGAGGAGTGGATGAATGAGTTAGCTTCTCAGATGTGAAATAAACAACATAAAACAACACGGCTCGATGCCGCAGCATTGTAAGAGAATGATATATTCAGTGAAATTGAGGAAGAGGTTGTTGGAGACTTATTGCGTGTTTTCTTGAGAGGTGAAGAACTCGAGGAGGTTCATCATTTGCATAAGGAGATAAAGAGAGAGTATCAGTTTCCACCAAGAAAACTGGACTGACTTGAAGAATCGTACAACCCTCCATCATAGCTATCTATTGTGATTCCACAAAAGGCTGGAGCTCAAACCCTTGCCCACTCACCTACAATATATGCATACTTGAGGAGAATGAAATGCTCCTAGTTATCGTTCGGCAAATCTCACTCCGTTGCAGGTAGATAAACTCATTGAGGTGTTGAAAAGGCATATCCGAGCTATAGGATGGTCAATAAGTCGATATCATTGGTATCCTTTGAGGATTTGCCCTCATAAAATCAATCTTCAAGAGAATTGAAGCCCGTTCGAGTTGAACATAATCCACCTATGCAAGTGGTCAAGAAAGAGATTATAAAATGGCTATATGTAGGTGGTGTATCCAATCACATACGGTAATTACGTAAGCTCGTGCAGTGTGTGCCCAAAAAGGAGGCATCACGGTTATTCCAAATGAAAGAATGAATTGATAGCCACTCATCCAATCACGGATGGAGTTTAAATAGATTAAGCGTAAGTTAAACTCTGGACAAAGAAGGATCATTTCGGTGCAATTCATTGACCAAATATTAAGATTGACCTTTGTAAAGAGTACTACTTTTTCTTGGATTTATACTTGAGATACAATCAAATCTATATCGCACCCGAGGATCAAGAAGCCACATTTACATGTCCTATGGAACATTTGCTTTAAGGCGGATGCCTTTTGGTCTTTTAAATGCCCCAGAGCGCATAAACGGTGCATGACATCCATCTTTTCTGACATAGTGGAAGATACTATGGAAATCTTCATGGATGATTTCTCAGTTGTGGAGGACTCATTTGATTACTTCTTGACACATTTAGATAACGTATTAAAGAGATGTACGGAAATGAATTTGGTCCTAAATTGGGAAAAGTGTCATTTCATGGTCAAAGAGGATTATATAAGGGATAAAAATTTTTTGAAAAAGGGATTGAGGTGAATCAAGCCAAAGTGGATGCCATTGCTCGGTTACATCCACCGTGCACCGTGAAGAGGTGTTAGGATTTCCTTGTACATGCGGTTTTTCTCACTAGTTTCATTAAAGAATTTCTCTAGATAGCTCATCCCTTATTTTGGCTATTGGAGAGAGAGATGCTAAGTTTGGATTTTGTGGAGTTGAAGGAGAGATTGATTTCCTATCCAATAATTGTAGCACTTGATTGGTCAAAACCCTTTGAGCTTGTATGCGATGCAAGTGGGGTAGCATTAGGAGTGGTCCTTGGTCGGCGAAGAAACAAGATCTTCCACCCAATCTACTATGCTAGTAAAGCTGCGAACAATGCAAAAACAAACTTCACGATAGCAGGAACAAGAGCTCCTAGGCCCATTGTGTTTTGCATCTAAAATTGCAAGCGTACTTGCTAGGAACTAAAGTGGTGGTGCATACGAACCATGTAGCACTCGGGTATTTAATGGCCAAGAAGGATACTAAGCCAAGATTGATTAGGTGGGTGTTATTGTAGGAATTCGACTTTGGTGAGCCATAGGGGATGTGAATCAAGTGGCCGACCATTTATCACGCACAAAACAAATCGGAATCTAGGAACACAAGAGGAGATCAATGATGTCTTTAGGATGAGGCGAATCTTAGGCGCAACCTTGACGACACGTGGTTTGCCAATTTTGGTAATTACAGCTAGCAACATTGTACCGAAGGATTGAATTTTAGCAAAGAAGAAATTCATGCGTGATGTCAGAAATTCTTTTGGGATGAACCTTACCTCTTTTGAAATTTGTGCGGACAGGTTATTACAAAGGTGTGTTCCAAAAGTGGAGATGGTCCCAATTCTAGAGGCTTGTCACTCTTCCCTGTGGGAGGTCATTATGGGAGTGTGCGGGCAATTGCCCAGGTGTTGCAATGAGGTTTTTATTGGCCTACCTTACATTAAGATGCACATGACTTTATGAAGCAATGTGATCGATGCCAAAGGACAGGGAGTATTTCAAGGCGGCATGAACTTCCGCTAACACCAATCTTAGAGGTTGAGTTGTTCGATGTATGGGGGATCAAATTTGTGGGTCTTTTGGTAAGTTCTTATGGGAATAAATACATCTTGGTGGCGGTGATTGTTTCCAAATGGGTGGAATATGTTAAATCACCAAACAATGAAGTGAGAAATGTAAATTTTTTTGAAGAAACATATCTTCTCATGGAAGTTCGATATCCTGAGGCTATCATTAGTGATGGAGGCTCTCATTTTTTCAACCGGGTGTTCAGCACAATACTAGATAAATATGGTGTGAAGCATAAAATGGACATCTGTATCACCATAAACCGGCGGATAAGTGGAAGTTTCAATAGGAAATAAAGTCCATCTTGACTAAAAGCAAGTCAATTTGAATAGAACAAATTGGGCGTAGAAGTTAGGGTATGCATTGTGGGAATATCAGAATACATTTAAAACACTTATTGGAATGTCTCCTTACTATTTGGTGTTTGGTAAAGCATGTCCACCTCGGTGGAGCTAGAACACAAAGCTTTGTGGGCATTGAAAAAAACCTGGAAGGGGGAAGAGCTATCCAAGGCGAATCCATAATTTACATGAGATGGATGAATTTAGAGCTGAAGAGAATATGAAATGCAGAAATTTACAAAGCTAGAATGAAATACTATAAGTGACCAAAATGTGTTGCGAAGCGTAATTTTTTCCGAGGAGATTGAGTGCTACTATTCAATTCCCGACTATGGCTATTCCTGAAGGATTAAGGTCAGATAGTGCAGGACTTTTAAGGTGTCTCAGATGTACGAGAAAGGAGCCATCAAACTCCATAGTGAGAATGGGAGAAAGTTCAAAGTAAATGGTCAACGGAGTTAAAAGATATTTGGGGGTGTTGGAAGAAGTTGGCCAAACGGAGGTGGTGTATCTGGATGGCGCGTAGGCACGGAGGAACTTTCTTCATGCCACGATGTTAAATAAGGTGCTCCTTGGGAGGGGAAACCCAAGCATCTTTCATTTTCTTCAAAGATGTTTATTTGTTTTTTTATTTTTTTTAGGATGGAAAGGTGCATTACGGGAAAGGTAACAGGACCGGCATTGTAGAGCAAAACAGGCGAATTTCATGAAGCACGGTTCGGTGCCAACCTACCCCAGTGCACTAAAGGATTCAAGGTGACAGCCGGCCAAACGGCTTCTTTGCCTATGGTACTTCTTGAAGCAATGGCACACCCGATCTATCTAGCAAACTGAAGGTTCCAAGGTGAATCGGTGGCCCAATTGGTGAAAGCGCCATGTCAAAGCATGAACCGCCAGTTTATCGTTGCTCCAACCGAGTACCTAGCAATGGATTAGGGATCAACTCCTTATCAATGAAACACGAAGTTCGTGCGCGGTCAAGCGCCAAACTTGCACTTAGAGTCGAGTTCCGGTAATGTTAGCGGCGGACACATTAGCTGGCTTCTTAGGATCATTTCGGCGGCCGCCAGTGTGGCCCCACAGTGGAAGACCACTGTTCAAAAATCCCCAAAACTCCTCCATTCCTCTGGCCCTTCTTTCATCTCCTCCCCCGGATCGCCCTTCCCCAAAGACCCATTACTTCCCACCTAACACTTTTTAATAACTGCACGCACCCATTCAACTTCCCCGCCTTTTCAATTAGAAACCCCCATTGCCTTCATCTTCTTCATTCCTCCACAAAGCTTCACAAGCACAGTCCATTGGAGGTAAGAATTGTATCACTCATGCTTGAAAGGTCCCAATAACATTGGTAATCCTTTGCTCTATTTATGTTTATCATATTTTGTTTTGTTTCTTTGCTATATGTGAGTGAATATTGTTTTGTTGTGGTCACTAAGTATCGGGTTTAACCTACGTACCCGGATGAATTTCCCAATGAGCGATTGATTGAGACCTTTCTCGGGCAATTTGTCGCTTTTTGGAGATATGAGTGTGATTGGTTAGCATTTAGATGGAGGTGATTGGTGGGTAAATAAATGTAGAACAACGGATAGAGGATCACCAATGGTGGTTCACTTAGGCGAGGCAGCGAACTACCCAAGGTTTCTTACTCCTTTGTCCTGCTCGGCGACTAGCGAAATCTGCAAGCTTGCTTCGTGATGGTTTGCCATTGGCACCTGCACGTGTTAAATCTTACTTGATTTCTTATGTTTGCCTTGTGCAGTTACAAATAATCGCACAATACTAACCTACATTTGCTTAGCATCATGTCCTATCTTCGCACTCATCATACAGGCCCGCATCACCAATACCCCAGTTAGGTTCGGGTTGGAAGATGAAGGAGTTTTATATGGCTTTTAAGGAAAAACTTGTCATCCATGCGGGAATACCGGTTTGATGAAGAATCTTTCCATCTTGCATACCAGGAATATCTACCACTTACGAATTGGGCGCGCGATTAGGGCCCATTTACCATACTAGTTGACCCATATCTTCTAGAGATGGTGTGGGAATTCTATGCATCATATAGAGCAAGGAAACAACTACGAAGCGTAGGATGCCTTGAAGCATTCTGTGCCTAACATTGGTATGGGTGCGAGGAAAAGTGTCGATAACTCCTGAAGTAATCAATTCGATTTATTGGGATGAGCCGTCCTATCTCACCCAATATTTCGTAATAAAGTGGAGGACAAAGCTAACCAATTCCGTGGGTAGCCAACTTGGAGTGCAAAGGTCGACACAATGGGCTATTTCTAAGGGCCTCATTCATCGGCGTGATTTAAAATTTGAAGCACGTATGTGGTTAGATTTGGCTTGTTTGAGGCCCGATACACTCTCGAGGAAGCCACATCGGAAGTCCCAATTTAGGTTTCCATTCTCCTTGCTTGCATAATGGATCATGTACACATATCAATGTGGGAGATTATACAGCGATTAGTTCAAACTAAAGACGAAACAAGCCACAACATTTCCATTCCCTAACCTAGTGACTATGTTATGTATGGGGGTGGCTTGTCGCTGTTCCAACCATCGGATAGGACGGTGCCGAGCCAACGAGTGTTATTACATTGGCCACCAAAATTGACAAGAAGGCTCCGATTATGAAGAGGGCAAAGTATACGGGGAACATGACTCCACCATCACCTTCGGCATCCACTCGCACCTTGCCGCCCCACTCCAGCCTGGCAAGTCGCACAATTCTCCACTTCTTGATTTGCTCAACATTGCACAAAGGGCCAAAATGCATGAGAACTAGCTAGTGCGGTTAGCCAAGGATCTTCCCTCCATGATACGAGTGCCATCAAAGCATTGCGACTGCTAAAGACAAAATTGGCCAGTCTATGCTCTACAATTGATGTCATTGAAAGTGAAGTAGGTACTTTGAAATAAGAGGTGGTTTGCTCTCCTTTGCACCTCAGATCTACTAGCCAACCAAACCCTTGTGAACTGAGGTGGTGCCCAAAGCACCCAAAAAGCCCGCCCGAGATGATTGGTGGGTAGGTTATGAAAGTGAGTCGGGAGGTAATTAATAGATGAGGAATCCTATCATAGCTTCCCTCCTCCTCCTCCAATGAGCTCGATGTATGATGTCGATCCTTCCTGGACACCGGGTGGAGTGGCAGCAGCGTCTTACCATGAGCTTCACACTTTAGGACAATTAGGTGGTGCAAGGCCTCATGCAACCTCTAGCACTCCCACCGGATCCACAACAACCTACGGTGAAGAGACAACTTCTTGGCATTTTGATGCGCACCTACTTAATCGCGGTCCAATTACTAGCTGAATCGGGGAAGCCTCTTTCACTTTCTTATTTTCTTTGGATATATTGGGGCAATGTCTGTTTTTAATTTTGGGGTGGGATGATTCTTACTCTTTGGATGTTGAAATTTTTAGGGTGCAAAATTATCTTGATGGTTGATGATTAGTGACCAAATAGGATCTTTGTTTTGAATTGTGAAATCTTGAAAATCTTGAATGGGAAATGACACTTAAAGTCTTGTTCCTTTTTCATCATTGTATATAGTAGTATAGAAATTAAAACTCCGAGGTTTTTTTTACCACGGTTCTTTTCGAGGAGCATTCTTGTGTTTTATTTTGGTTGTCGCGGGTTGGTATTTCACGATGATGGATTGAGTGACACGACATTCTTAAGGGAAAATTCTATGTTGTTTTGAGTTTTTGTGGGGATTGTTTTGAGAGGCACCATAGATGAAAAAAATTGTTGAAATGGAATTTTAAAACAAGGGCATGAAAATGAGGATAATGAGCAAGTGTTGGCACCGTAGCATAGCATTCTTTGTCATACATTGTAAATTCCTTGCTTGACTTATGATGTTGCTTTGCTTTGATGTCCTAATTTGATATCTTTTATTTGAGAATGACTCTTGTAGACCCTTTAAGGGTGATGCCTTGTGTAGTGAGGAAATTTTTGATGAATCTCATGCATTACATCTTGTCTAGAACTTGCCCCAAATGTGATTCAAGGAGAAATCCTAGATGTAGTTGCGCTAAGAACATGAGTTTAGGCTTTCTTTTGTCTAGTCATTTCACCCATATGCCCTCCATGAGCATTGATCCTTGTTATCCAACGTTGAGCCTTAGACCCTTTCTTTGGCAACCACATTACAAGCCTTACGACCGTTCTTAATACCTCTCTTTGGCCTCCATTCTCCATAAATGCGAGTGACAAGATAAGTGATGAAATGAGGCAAAAGCCTAAGTTTGGGGGTGTGCAAAAAAAAGGGAAGATAAGAATTACAGTGTGTGGGGAACACCACATTGTGTAAAAATGCACCAAAGAATAAATCAAAAAGAAAAAGACAATTTGTGTGAACCGGTGTTTGTTCTTGAGGTGATAAGGTTAGTTGTGAAAGACAAAGGGGTTATAAGAAGGGTTGTTAAAGAAATGAAAGTCATAAACAATGAAAGAAGTGAAACAAGGTGAAGTGAGTGGAAGGAGTTGATGTAAGGTATGTTCACAAAGAGCATTAGGGAGGATCAAGTCATTATAGCCAAATTTTTATCCTACCCTTACACCGAACCTAAATCATAACCCGCAAGCCCTAAATGATTCTAGGTGAAGATACTCTACATTAGTGGTGAATTACATGAAGGGAAAGCCTATGGGTCAAGTATAGGTGTCACGACTCGAGAGTAGACCCAGATCGTAAACACATGACAAGGAACCCCGAGAGGCCCCAAGTCGACCCATGGCATAAGCATAACAAACTTCATTCACATTAAGCGGAAGACTAAACATAAAAACATAGCGGAAACATAAATGTGATATAGCATATCATGACATATGAAATCACTAGACATACACAGGCTGAGTACTACACACTGTCTGAAAGCCTGTACTACATAGAATGGGTTGATGGCACAACACCCCCAACTAACCTGGCAAGTAATAAAACATAAAGTAGCATGAATGTCTATCAAACGGCCCTCGGAACATGAGGACTCACCAGTAGGCTGAAAATACACTCTGAAGAAAGTCTGGATATGAGGATGAGCCTGAGAGCCAAAACCTGTATCATAAGACAATACAACATAGAAAGTATGGGTCAATACGTGGAATGTACCGAGTATCCAAGGTAAGTAAAACAAACATTTAAAATATATAAAATCTCGTAAATGATCATAAGAGTAGGACAACATGCTTGTAACATAAGTATCGTAATATAACATAAGGCTCAAGGTTTTCAAATATTTCGTAACACAGTCGTAATCATAGTCATAAGAGATAAGCTTTATTGAACATGACTTGAGCCAATATACATAATCATAAATATGCATAAATTATGAGGAACAGTGGGAGACTTCTCTTAACCGACATACCCCATATGAGAACACATGGAGCCAAACTTGTAAACCTAGTCGGGAGGCCATTTGTACCTTGCCTAGGGTAGAACCATGAAGGGAGTGATCATATGAAAAGGGCCAACTGGGTCGGGGACAGTTAAATGGGAGGTCCCAACATATCTATGGTGGCACGTAGTTTATGAGATTCGGGGCAGAATCTGGGCCTCGAACCTACTCTGTGCTTGATACTACTCCCAAAACATATATAGTTCTCATAGTATAACATGCATGAGTTCATGGACTAGTTAAATCATGATTATCATAGAAATTATTGTAAATACATGAACTAGCCATGAATCAAGGCCCGTGAGTTGGCCAAAACATGATTTATAATCATAGGGTCCATACATACTTGTAGATCATGCATATAACTTGTAAATCCCCAAATCATGATGGGTAATTGAATAAATTCAGATTTCAAATCATATATCATGCTAGGTTTGTAAATATCAACAATTAAAGAGTAGATCATAAATCAATTCATCATAGATTATGCATAATCAGGCTTAATTTGGTAGAAACCGAAATCTAATTTATGTAAGTAAAACAATTGTAAAACCTGATCAAATCTATAAAGATATAATGTAAATCATAAATCATAAAAGCCCATTATCAAATCATTAGATTTTCACAAAAATTGAATTAAAACCCCGTAGGATTTTTGATATATTTTCATGAATTAATAGAGAATGGGCATGGGTGTGGATGGAAACACCCATTTGTAACCTTACATACCTGGGTAATATGAAAATCTAAAGTCTTTGACTGCCCAAGTAGGAATTGATAAGGAAAAGCTTGGTAAGTAGCTTGATCTCTCAAAATTTCTCTTGATTTGCATGCATGGGGAATGATCTATGCAATAGGGACTTTAACCTATTTTAAAATGCTCAGAATAATACATGAAATGACATAATTTAGGGCCTTATAGCATGGAAAAGTTAAAAATGCCCTTAATGAATCTTTCCTAAAAACTGTCCCGATTGGTCCAATGGATCGTACCAACGAGTCGTTGGAAGCTACCACGACTCGTGGTATGGCCCGTCATATGCACTACTTTGGCCTCACTTCCGGAAGTCAAACCACAGCTAGATAGGACGACTCATCCTTTGTTCCAATGGGTCGTCGAGTCGATCGTTGGTTGACCCTTTGACATTTTTGAACCCCATCACAGTGGGTCTCACAACGACTCGTTGTTTCCTCCAACGGGTCATTGTTTCTGTCTGTTAAGTCCATTGGGAATTTAACCATGCAGACAACGACTGCTGACCTCGAGTTGTTATTTCTCACGATGGGTCGTTGGGTGACCCGTTATCTCCCCACATGCTAAGGTCCATACCTCACCACGACTACAAATGACGGCTCGTTGTTACCTACAATAAGTCATTACATAGGTCACTTCTTCCACTGCCACCCAGGACTCCTGAACCCACGAATGGTAACAGTGTCTTGTAGTTCCCAACCACGAGTCGTTACACCTCTCGTTTTGTGATATTTTTATCAGTTTTCGGCAGTTTTCAATTTTTAACTCCCGGATTCGATCTTTGGGTTTTCGGGGTATAAAAGTAGGTATGAAGATTTCTTTTGGGAGAGTGAGTGTGAGTGTCTCTTCCAAACAACCCCTTGTGTGTATTCAAATAATCACATGATCAAAAGAATATGAATTCTTATTTTTTTGAGTGGCATCATTCCTTTTTGGGGACACAAGAGCATTCAGAGTTAATGTGGGAATAGGGCATGAGGAGTGTAAACTCTAAAGCAAGCTTTGAATGTGCACTGATTATAACTTGAGATGCTATGTGTGTTTCATGGTTGAGCAATGCCCTTGTTTTATTAATTGAATCCTTTCATAACTTTGATTGGTGGAAAGTGGTAGCCTGTTTGAAATATATTTTGGTCTCTTGGGGGTATTTTCTTCTCTTTTTCAGTGAGCGTGGTGAGCATATTTTTGGGTTGTCGTAGTTTAGGTGATTGGCGAAGTATAATTGTGAATAGAGGTGACATATTTCTTAATGAATGATTATTGCATTACTTGAGGACAAGCAAGATTTAAGTTTAGGGGTTTGATGAGTTGGTAACTTACCAACTCATTAGCTTCTAAAACTTGAGTTTTTTCTTAGTTCTTGAGTTGATTATTTGGATTTTATGGCCTTTTTGCTTTTCTTGTGCGTAGATGACTAAATGTGAAGAAAAGAGCAAAAAAATAGAGCAAAAAGAAAGGAGTGAGAGTAAATCGGCAATCCATAGGTGAAAACTGGTGAAACGCTGGCCAAAGGCCAAACATCACTGCCTCTGAGGATTAATGCCACCGGTGTTTCGTGAATTACCAGCAGAGTCACCGGTCCGATCGTCGGAAGACACCCAAAAGTTCTGAAAAATAGCTTGAAGATCCGGCAGTTCATGGATTGGCATCGGAGAAATGCCGGGTGAATCACCGATGTTCACTGGAATTGAGTAAGGACTCAGAAAAGATATCCGGCAGTTCATGGATTAGAATCGGCATACCGCCGGTGTCTCCGCTGATTCAAAAATGGTGCTCAAGGGGTATAGTTGTCCAACACTGGAAAAGAGATAAAAAGTGCCCTACTTTTTTGGATATAAATAGAAGAAAAAGTACTTTGTACTAGGGGAGGCAGAAGAAGCGATAGAATAGAGATATTGAGAGAGAGCAAAAGCATATATCACATCAGTGATTCCCATTTTAGCTAGAGAACATTTTCTTAGTTGAAGTAGGGAGATTTTGATTGGTAAATTTGGAAAAAGTACTCTGCTCTATTTCTTCTTTGTACTAGTAAGTTTAAGCTATTGTTGGATATTATCTTGTGAAGTTGATTTTTCTACTCTTGCTATTAAATTCAATGAAGCTATTGATGAACGTGTTTCTGAATTTCTTAATCATGAGTAGCTAAATAATTAACTAGAGGTGTGCGATGATGAATACTTAATTAGATTGGGTATTGCTAGAGTCATCTTTATATTGTTCAAATAAGTTTAAATCTATTAGATTCTCTTCAATCTATAAAGGAAGGTCCATTGATTATGATATGGGTCTATTAATTCTTGCTTGATTGTTGCTTGTAAAAGAATAATTAAGTACTGGAAGAGAATTTAATAGTGGGTATGGATAAGAGACTGTGAAATTAGGCTAGAAATAGCTGAAATTGCATTCTCATTCCTTATTAGCAGCTAATAGCTAGAAATTAGTGCAGTTGCTAATCCAAATCAAATCGGGTTAAGCTAAATCGTAACTAGAGGTTTGACAAAATTCTAGTAAGAGGTAATTAGAAGGCTAAAAATCTATAATTACCCACTTATCGAGATTATTTAAACTTGTTGAACTCATAAGAAGACCTGGCATATCCCGATCTAGTTAGTATTTCATCTACACTGCACCTCTAGTCTTTCACACTCTTGTTGACAACTTAGCTGATCTTGTTGTTTTGTTTCACTAATTTACCCAATAAAATTCACTAAAAATTTTAACACCCCCTTTTTATTTGTTTTAATATTAAATCTACATGGTGCAAGCTAACGTCAATTTCTCAACCAACACTTGTAATTATCATTCCCTAGTCCTCATGGGATTCGAGCCCGGCACTTGTTGGGTTACTTGGTTTGATACTTCGACCGTGTATATTCTTTGCATGAAGGATATATTTTGGGTTTTATCAAAATTCTTAATCAAAGTGAGTAATACCTACGTTATGTACGTAGGGAAGGGAGGTTGATACTTCCCATGTGTTAATTGGAATTTGATTATTTTCTAGACCCTAGGTTAATTGAATAATTATGCCATCAACTAAATAGATTGGGTTGAATAATGTTGGCAAATTAATGTATGTTGAACTTGTGGAAATTATTTTGGACTTGTTTTGTGTAAATGTTGGCTTGGGTATGTCATACCCATCGAGTCAGCGGGCATTACGATCCATAATTGCTTTAATGAAGCTTGAATTGTTTTGCCTACACAACTCCCAACAAACTGTGCTAAAAATTAAAAAAGGGTGAAGTCTGAGTAACCCATGTTTGACAGAGTGTAAAAGTTGAAGAAACCACTCAACACAGTGATGATGCCTCCCTTAACAACTCGTAGGGGCACTTAACGAGTGGTCAAGTGAGTTGTTCCCACTGTTTCATAATCACTAAGTTACAGGACTCTTAGGATGGAGTCACTTAATGAGTTGTGGGGAACTTAGTGACTCGTTGATTGACTCATTCTGAGTGGGATAAAATGATAAGTTTTAGAAGTTTGACTTAATGGATGATATAACGAGTCACTACCATAAGTGACGATTCATCAAGTCACTCATTCTGATAAATAACAGAAAATTTTCTTGTCTTCTTATTTTGAGATTATAGGCCTAATGTTACTTCCACAAGTACAATGACATAAAAGGGAAATGAACGGAAGGGTAAAATCAACACACTCTCAAAGAAGAATCAGGAAAAAAATGAAAAGACAATGACTCATAAGCTGGTAGATAAACCCAACACCTTCGAAGAATCTAGTGGCTCCATGGAGGGGTACACCATTAAGCAAGAACAATTGGAGCGGTGCTCGACCAGGGCTAGAAAGAAAAATCCAAGAATCTCTACAACCATGGTCGAGTCTCCGGCTCCAATTGCAACTACCCTATATAACAAAGAAGGGCAGGAAGAGGGTGACTCACCACATAAGGAGAAGGGTTGTGAGTCCAATTCTGCTAATATGGATAATGAGACCTCAAACACATCTGCTCTATCCCTAAACATAGCTAGCAGAGGATAGACTGAGCGTTTAGTGCAGAGATGGTTAGTTCCCGACATATGAGTGATATATAACCACGATATTATTGCAAATGACAGTGTCAACCCAAAGCGGAGTATCTATGAGGAGCCCAGATTGATCACTGCCATGATCAAGGATCTGTCAAAATTTAGACTCTATTTGACAGATACAGGTTCAGCTGGATGAGAAAACCTTTAGGTAGATATAGCCCAGCGATGGTTCGGGAGTTTTGTGCAGCATATGTGGCGACCTTGAAGAATTAGGCCCTTGCGGTTCAAGATTAGAAAAAGCAGCCGACACTGAACATTGTTCTAGTACGGGAGACTCAAGTAGACATATCAGAGTGCACCATCTTTCATATTGTATGGTGAAGATTTTGAGCCTCCAACAAACATGACCGAATTTGACTATCACCTGGGTGAGCTGAAGAAAATCAAGATTAAGAGGTTGAGTGTAGAGGATAAAAAGATGCACTTTACTTGGTTAGTGCGGATCATAGTCACAAAGGGAACAGAGGTCGATTGGTTGACAAGGCAGGAGTCACTAATAAAAAAGGTGACTCTAAACTTTAAGGCAAAGTTGTGGTGGTCACTGGTGAGGCATCGACTGTGGCTGACCAGTAATGACAACATAGTGTTCCAGATCATGTAGCACTACTAGATACTGTTATGGAGCCTAATATCAACTTCCCAATATATATTTCTAAGAAGATTCGGGAGAGAGCAATACTTGATAGCACCAATATTCCATTCCCCTATTTGGTGGCTAAGTTGTGCCTGGAGTTAGTGATGGAGTTTCCTAGTGTCGATCAGTTCATGGAAGTGCTAAAAATCATAGATATTAGGCTGATTAGAGATAATACAACCTAGTGTCCAAGGCCAAGAGTCAGATGGCAATATTAGTTGGTGCAACAATCTTGACAGATATGTTAAGGAGGGATTCGCAGATTGAGACCCCCAATTTTATGGAATTGGAGGTAGATGTTCCTACTTCCTACTATGTGGGCACTATGCCCGAGACCATAACTGCAGCAGCTACAAACATGGTCATCGATGCACTAGCTTCATCATCTTCACTATAGACCAGACCATCAGCCTCATCTCCCCACCCTTCATCAGCCGGCCTAATTACTATCTCACAGTATTACATTGTTGGCATCGCTAGGCGGCTAGCTAGGGCTGAGAAACATCAAGATAACACCATGCTAGAGGTAAAGGTGTTGATAGATCAAGTCAAGCCTTGGGTGAAAAAGGAGTTGGAGTCAATGGCTAGGACCTGGCATGGACGCTTAGACGCATTTGAGAGGCAGATGGATAAGTTCTTTACAGTGATACAGGGCTAGAGCTCACTCTGTGGTATACTGAGGTTGAGTCCCTATGAGCTAAGCTGAGAGAGTTATCAGCACGGTAGATCTCAATGATACCATTGCCCGTGATCCCGATTGTTGAGGGGGAGACTGAGGAGGAGTTACCTCCTGTATTTGATTTCTTCACCGAGCAGCCTATGATAGAAGCAAAGAGATAGAGCACTCAGAGTGAAGTGATTAAGGGTGGAGCTTTACTGAGGGAGCAGAAGAGAAAGGCATGACATGGAGATATCCATAAGGTTGTCTAGAGATGAGGCCCGGATAAGGGCAGAGTTAGAGGCCGCTAGGGCTCGCAGAGAGGCCACGAGTTTTATGGGTCCATTGAGTGCACCAGACATCACTAGTGACACTGGAGAGGAGTGTGGGAGTGCATTTGTATCCCACATTGATCAGACTGATATAGGTATATAGGATGCCATATGTATGTCCCTGTCCCTTTGTACTATACTTTTATTTTGATGCATCAAGGGTGATGCATAGTCTTTTTGATGATGGTGGGGGTGAACTGTGAACCTGATTTTTAAATGTGAGGATTTTTCTTACCGTGTGTCTTTTTCCTTGGGTGTTTCTATCTAGCAGAACTGACATGTTTAGAATTTTTTATGTATGTTTTGTGTTTTGTATGTTCAGTTAGAAGAAAAATAGGAGAACTTAGTGTAGTCGAATAAAATGGGAACTTGTGAACTATTTTGAATTGTTTAATGTAAGATACCCCTCCTAATTTTTTTGTGTGTTGTGGGTTTGGTCTAAATATCATGACTATTGTGGATATTTGCATGGAATTAGTATTATCAGCATGATAACCTTTGCTTGATTGAACCAAAAATTGATAGCGATAATGTAAACTTATGCCATGTAGGTGTGCGGTCCTTACTGAGTTCGACTTTTTATGTGCAATCTAGAACTTTCCTAGTTAGTCATACCAAAGTTGTAGGATAATTGGTTAGGAAATGATAATAGGCCATTTTTCGAACTAGTCCTCTTTTAGCCTAAATGACCTACTAAATGAAATAATAATCTCCCTTGATCCTGAATTTTGAGCCTAAGTAGACCTTTTCTTTAACTAGCCCATTCACCTTTTCACTTTTGATATAATGAACCTTCTTTAGCCCTAGTCCCTCCTTGGACATTATGAACTTCAACTCAGGTAAATCGCCTAAGTTAAGGGTAGCTATTGTAGAGATGCATAAAAAAGTTGGGTATGAAAATAAGAAGCTAGTTGTGAAAAGGGAAACAGGTGTGGTGTGGTTGAAAAATAAATGAGAAAAGAAAAGAAAAGAAAGAGAAAAGAGTAAATGAAAAAGAAAATAAAATAAAAATAAAAATGTAGCATCTTGCAAAAAAAAAGAGAGAAAAAGAGAACATTAATATGAACCACATCCACGAGTTGAAAAATGAATAAAGGAGAAAAAGGGACGAAAAGAAGAAAGGTTAGAAGTGGAACCACAAATAATATAGTGTCAAGGAGGTGTGAGTCACTTTACCCATATATAGCATATCTGTCCCCAAGCCTACATTACAAGACTAAGAAAGTCTTATAGTGACCCAAATTCGACTGTCTGAAAAACTGAGGTATAGAAAATAAGGGCAAGCCTATGTTTTGTGCGCACACTCTCTGAACTTCTTTGTTAGAATGAGTGCTTTTGACTTAGTCCTGGTCTTGAAATATATGAATATTTGTGAGTTATGGGACTTCTTTGTAGTGAGGGCACATGGGGTGCATTGTTAGCTGCTAGTTGTTTGGGTAAGTGTCATTACTATACATGCTTAGTTGTCTTTTGATAATGTGATGCCATTCTCTAATCCCTTTGTTTCATGATAGGAAGTTTTGCATAAGCATAATGGTTTTGGATTGACAAGATAGAAGGGGGTCGAACAGTTTGATTTACATGAGTGCCAAATATTTGTGTGACTGCCATAGGACTCCTATGTTTCTTTTAGTTAAGTGTCAGTTTGATTTTGTTTTGACTGAGGACATGAAACATTCTAAGCTGAGGGTGTTGATGTGCCATGATTTTACAACACTTTCGACGCTTAAAACTAAGAAAATATATAAGTCCTAGGTGTGTTTATATAGATGTGATGTGGTTTGCGATGTTTTGCAGGAAAAATAGGTTCGGAAGTGATTTTGAGGAAAAAACAAGATGAAAATGGCTAAGTATCTGCTGCTAAGTCATTAAGACACGCAACGACTCATGGCATGAACTGTTCTGAGGAGATAGCCAAAAGTTTTGAAAGTTGGAAAAATTAAGGTGCACACTAGGAATGACTTAATGAGCCATCAAGTCTGATGATGGGTCACATGCACCCATTCTAAAGGGATGTTATGGCTGGAATCTAAAAGACGACAAAAACCTGGCCAGTGATGTTGAGGGACTTCACGAGTCGTCAAGAGACTTAACAACTCGTCTTGAATATCCATTAGCAGAAGTTCAGAAAGGCAGACACGTCAGTCCCAAAGGTGATGAGACATATAACAACTTGTTTTCACAGCCAATGAGTCATTCCTTGGGGCGTTATTAGAGAAGAAGTTAGTGATCAGGATGACCTGTCAACATACCAAATGACTCTTTAGGACCTTTAACAAGTCGTTACCATTGCCAAATCTGCATTCCTTTTTTGTTTAAGAGTTTTTGATTTATGTCTGTAAATACTTTATTTAGGTTTATTTTACATATTACATACTTTTACTGGTTTTGGAGTGTAAGAAATATACATCTTTTATTCTTGGGTTTTGATACATTATTCACTCTTTGATTCTTAGATATTGTGTTCTTGTTGATAATTCAAGTGTTTGGATCCTTTCTACTCAATTCTCGTAAGTTTATAATTATGAATTTATATATGATTTATAATTGTAATTATTCAAGTATAAGTAACTAAATCCCATAACTATGATTGTGGGAACCACGATGAATTAACAAATGTAGGCAAAGTACTTAGTGATTCTTGAATGAAGTTTATGTATGTATTGTTCTTTCCTTTGTTTTGATTGCTTTTTAATAGTCGTGAACATTAGAATTCGCCTTATTCTTACTCATTGGATCAAGGGGGTAATGAATGGGAAAATAAATTAACAATGGAGATTTGAGGCTATCAACCCTCATCTAATAGCTTGACCTTGTTTGGTAATAGCTAATCCAAAATCAAAGGTAAGGGTTAGTAAAGTATACACTCGTAGATGGATCAAGTTGCATGGTGATAATCATTTATTTAGGGGACCAACCAGTTAGGTGAATCTAACTTACTGATTTTACATGCTAAACACTAGGATAGATCACTAGAACAAAACATTTACTATGTTATGAAATCACAGGGGAGACAATCCTAGTCAACACACTTACTAAATTCAACTAGCATTAACTAATATTCTAACTCTTGGTTACTCATTGTTTAAATTATTATTTTTTACAAATTTCCCTCTTTGTAAAATAAACCAACCAAGAATAATAGTAAGCACGTTAATTGAGGTCCTCGCCATATTCCTCGTGGGATTTAACCCCAGCCTTATTGGATTCTATAATTAAACACCGACCGCTTTAAATCTCACTAAGAGGTAGTGACAATGTTGTGAATCCTAAGAGTAGTAGAGCATGTAAAAATCACATTGCAGGGAAGTTACAACTTGGAGTGGTGAAGTGCTAAGTTCTGGAGCTAACCAACCTATTAGGAGAAGGTAGCTGAGATAGAAGAGGAAATTCATGTTGATGTACTTGACATTGGATAGACAGAGAGAAGCTAAGAAAATATGGAGAAGGATAAAGAAGAGGTGGTAGAGGGTTCTAAGCTAGTACCACCAATTCCAAAGCCTACACCATTTCCATAGATACTGATGAAGAAAGCCGAGGAAGCTAGTATGAGAAGTTTCTAAAGATTGTGAAGTAGTTATCAGTGAGCAATCCTTTAATCGATGCATTCCAAGAGATGCCTAATTTTGTAAAATATCTCAAGGACCTAGTTACAAAGTAGAGAGCTATCAAGTATAAGTTAGTCACTGTTACTCACAGGGTCAATTCTATTATTTTAGGTACAATGATGGAGAAGAAAAGTGATCCCGGGGCATGCACAATTCCATGCACTATTCGTCTACAAGAATTTGCTAGAGTTTTGTGTGATAAAAAATAAGTATTAATTTGATGTCACATGATATTTTCAAGAGATTCATACTTGGGATGCCAAGATCCACCAGTATGCAATAATAGATGGCTAGTAGATGTATCAAGAAGTCGGTAGGCTTATAGATGATGTCATAGTCCAGATTGGAAAATTCATGCTTCCAATAGACTTTGTTATTTTTGATTGCATAGTGATATTGATTTCCTATCATTTTGGGATGCTCATTCCTTGCAATTAGACGAGCACTTATGGACTTAGAGAAGCACAAGATTAAATTCTTGATAAATGAGGAAGTCACTTTTACAGTAGGTTAGGGGATGAAGCTACCTAGGGGTTATGAGAGTATTTTACTCATTGATGACTTTGTGCAGTAGATTGCAGGTGGAAGAGGAAAGCGTAGGTGAAGTATTGGTATCTAGTTTAATGAATTATGATGTATTCGACAATATAAAGGGTTATGTGGAGACAATTAACTCTTTTGAGGGGCTCGAATATTACTCTTATAGGTCAAAGAATCTCTCCTTGGATCTTTAGAATAGAATGACTCCTCCAGCAAAACCATTGTTATACCTCGAGAACCCAAGGATAAAACCCGGGAGTCCAAACAGTGAAAAATTGAAATTTCTCACTAGGTCACAGGACGAATCGTGAGGTGGCCCATGAGGAGTGACCACGAGTCATGAGGTGACTCGTGGTATAACAAGTCCTGGCAAGGTGTTGGGTGAGACCACGAGCATGGCCACGAGTCGTGGTAAGACCTCACGAATCATAAGGTCATCTATGTCATGGGTTGAGAGGTTGGATAAGGTTTTGAGGCAGTAGGGGTCAAAGGTGGTGACCACGAACCATGGTTAGCCACCATGATTCATGGGGTCCCTCATGGGGTTCCTTGAATATATTGACAGTAGACTCCATGACTCCAGGTCACAAGTCAGCCCTGGTCACGAGTAATCCAGTTCCTCGTGGGGACTGGCAGTCAACAAATCTCTATGATTTTAGTAAGGGCTTTTTGATAATTTTTAAGTCCTAGGGGCCTATACGAGTCATTTAAGGCTCATTTTACAGGGTTTTAAGAGGGGAAAACCTATTCGTTCCATGCATGCAAACTTGGGAGTTTGAAAAGAAAATTTAGAGCAAGTTTTGAAGGTTTCCATTGGAATATCATCTTGGAAAATTAGAGAAGTGGTAAAATCATACCTCCCAGGTATGTAGGGTTATGAGTGGGTGCTTTCTTCCACACCCATTCCCAATTTCTATCAAATCATAAAAATCACCTATGATCAAGTATGGGGTTTTTACCCAATTGCATAATTTTTCAATCTCTATACATGGGTATGATTAGATTCTATTTATATTGATGAATTGTGAAGCTTGAGAAGATTTTAAATTGTTTTCAGTCCAAATTATGTTTTATAAATTATGAAATTAAATTCCCATGGACGAGAAGTTCATGAAAAAGAAGAGAATGATGATGAATGTATGATGATGAGATTTGATGATGAAAAACATGTTTCTAAAGCTACCCATGATTATGATATTGTTTTCAAAATGAATTGAGTCGATCCAAGTATGATGCTTTCTGGGCAATGCCCACATGTTGATTTAAGATGATTTTTCTTGAAATACCTTACCACATTATTTGGAGCGAAGTCTACCAAATTTCATATTATTAGCTTGTGGTATGCTAGAGTTAAATATTCCTACATATGGCTTACCACCTAATTTGGAGTAGCTGCTCCCATTTATATTTGACCTTGTGGTATGTTTCGAAATAAAGCTTCTCATATGCATGGATTCATGATTGAGGTGTGTTTCATTATTGAGCTTTGTCAAAGGACAATATTGAGCTTCATTTTCATATGATGTCGAGTCCATGCATGTTTTCATTATTTGAGCTTGTCAAAGGACAATATTGAACTTCATTTCATATGCCGTTGAATTGCGGGTTTTCATTTTGAGCATTGTCAATAGACGATGTTGAGATTTGTTATATAAGATGTAGAGCATTGCATGTTTGATAAAGAGTCTAGCAATTTGAGCTTAGTAAATGGTTGATCACCCAATGCCCTTTGAATCACGCGCCAACATAGGTTGATACTATTGTGTTATTGGGACCTCCTTTGTGAGCTATCCCCTCGCTTCTAATGGCCCATGAGATTTATAAGTATCGATATCATGGTAGCGCCCCAGCCATGAAAAGGTTTTGGACGGCTCGCCCACTTGAGTGTGATAGTCTGGACCACGTAAGCTCTATCGTGGTATGCTCGGCTAAGGACGAGCCCCATTGTCTACATGATTAAGATTTGCATATTCATTACTCATAATTATTACTTTAAACATGCATGTTCTAAAAGAAAGGTTTGACTCATTGTTATATTTATTATAAATGTTCTGTTCCAAAACTTTGAGTCAATTGAGTCACTATGATGTTATAAAGCTATGCATGGTCATGTCATGATACGATTATGATTTCAAAATGAATGCATGTAGCCCTTCTTCTCATACTTCCTTGAAAGCTTATGAATATGTTATGAAATGTTTTAAGTGATTTACTTTACTTAAGCAATTTTATTTACTCATACTGCACATTCCACGCACTAACCGCATATTTTCTATGATGTATCGTTTCATGATATAGGACCTAGCCCTCAGATCAACCCTCGTTCGTAGTCGATTGTCAAAGGCTTCTACTCGATTGGTGAGTCCTCATCCTTCGAGGGCTGTGACTTTATGAGTTCTTATGTATTTTCAATTTCAGCATTTTTGAGTTAGTTGGGGTCTTATTCCATTAGCTCATCCTGATTTGAGGCTTTTCGTACTAATGTATGTGAAGGCTTCGGATGTTTATTCTCGATGTGTTATGACGAGTTAGGATTGCTGAGTTACATTGATGATTTCTTCGTTATCGAATGAGTAGATGTATCCTTATGCCATGGGTCGACTAGGCTCTCGAGGTCTTTGTCCCGTGTCTACAATTCGGGCCTCGTTGGGTCAAGAAAAACTTGGTATCATAGCCATAGGTTAGAAGTGTCCTAGGTGTCCTGATGACGCATTTTGTAGGAGTCTTGCTCATGGGTGTGAATCGCGCCATACTTATGAAGAAGAAACTACGAGACGTTTAGGAAATGTTCCCTTCTTTCATGATCTATGTTGTGCGATGAAAAGTCTTTCTATATTTCTTCATGCTTTAAGCGATTGCGTAATCATGGCTCCTAGAAGAATGAATGGAAATGGTGAATGTAGGTGGTAGGCCACGAGGATGGAAATGGTTAAGGGTGATCACTCAAATTTCACCGGGGCTTAGGTGCCTCGTTGGTCTGTGAGCCACCACTCAGTGCCGAGTTCAGCCAGGATTTGAGCAGCTGGTGAGGGCTCGACCGTCAGCGTCAATCAATAGGACGTTGCACATATTCCACAAAATGGAAATGCAACAGGTTCGAGTGCACAGACTTCGAGGATGGTGAACCCGCCGGGAGTTCTGGGCGTCGAAGGTGATGTGAGACCTTACCGATTTAATTGATGATTGTCAAGATCACCCAAGTCATGGGGGTTAGTAGTGTTGAGTGCGTAGAGTTGGAATCCCACTGGGCCATGTCGGCGCATATTAGGCTCTCTGCTTAAATGAAGGATAAAGGTGGTCGCAGTGGAGCAGCAACCAATCACGTGGGAGGAGTTTCAGCCGCATTCCTAGATCAATTCTTTCCTTGGAGATATGATCACTCTGGAGCTAAAGGTAGCCGAGTTTGTAAACTTGAAGAACGAAGGATGATGTAAGGTGCAAGAGTATTCCCCTTGAGTTCACTCTCGCTTATCGAAATATGCCCTAATATTAGTAAACCACCGTAGTGAGCGCGTGTGAGTAGATTTGTGCATGGTATCACAGGTATTAGGATAAGGAGGCCTGATTGCTATGCGTCACCAGATATGGACTTCCCTCACATAGTGTTGTACACCCAAATAGATAGAGGCGGCATATTTGAGAGAGAGGGAGGCCAAGAGGGCCAGGACTCGAGGATCATAGATTGTCTCAAGAGAGGTCCAATGGCGGGCACCGACAAGACTCACAAGAGACACACACCCGGCATCTTCTACATTGAGTGAGCCATCCAGCCTAGACATGACGTAGAGGGTGAGTGTCGATCAAGGGGTCAAGAGCAATGACTGCAGGATTCAAGATCCCAGCCTTGTCGCCGATGTGGTTAGGGACACAGCTAATGTTTGACAGGTTCAGGATCTTGTTTTGGTTGTGGGAATCCCGCACATATGCTCATATATTGTCCATTAAGTGAGACAAGATCGTGTTGGGGCCGAGGCCCGCCTTTCTAGTTTACAAATTCTCCCACGCTAGCATATCAAAGTACTACTAGCACAACCGGGTGGTCACGCTAAAATGTATTCTATGCTTAGCCACCCATCAAGAGAAGGAGGCCTCACCGTATGTGGTCACCTGTGTATGTTGAGAGTTTTTCATGTTGATGTATATGCTTTGCTAGATCCGGGGATGCTTTTGCTAGATCCGGGGGATACCCTATCTTTTGTGACACTATGTAGCCAAGTAGCTTGGAGTCAGCCCCCAGGCCCTGTCGAGCCCTTCTTAATTTCCACTCCGCAGGTGACTCAGCTTATAGATAGATGGGTGTATAGAGGTTTCCCGCCTCGTCCTTCATAAGGTCACCTCACAGACTTGATAGAGTTATCCATGACTCCATTTCGATGTTATTCTCGCATGGATTATCTATTTGCATGCTATGCTTCGCTAATTATAGAACCTAGGTAGAGTTCGATTTTTGGTGACCCACTGAATGGAAAGTAGTTCCACTATGCCCAGAGGCTCCATTCATTTCCTACCTTAAGGCCAGGAGATGATTTCTAAGGGTTGCTTGTACCATCTAGTTAGGGTTAGGGATATCGAGTCCGAAAAGCATGACTATCCGGCCATAGTTCCAATAGCACGTGAGTATTCGAGAGAGGTCTTTCCCGATGATTTGCCAAGTGTCCCTCCCGAGCGGGAGATTGATTTCGGTATAGATATTTTTCCGATATGCAACCTATATCAATTCCTCCTCACAAAATGGCTCCAACCGAGCTAAAAGAGTTGAAGGACCTGCTAGATAAGGGGTTTATTAGGCCGAGTAAGTCTCCATGGGGTACCTGCCATATTTGTCCCAAGAAGAATTGTTCTCTTGGGATTGCATTGACTATCGGCAAGCAAACAAGGTCACCAAGTAAGAACAGTATCCTTCCTTAATCAATGATTTGTTCGACTAGATTTAGGGTGCCAAGTGTTTCCAAGATTGATCTCACATTTGAGTATCACCAAATTTAGGGTTCGGAGAAAGACATCGCGAGAACTACTTTCAGGACTCGTTATGGTCACTACGAATTTGTTGTTATGTCTTTTGGTCTAACCAATGTCCCCTGGCAACTTTTATAGATCTAATTAAAAGGGTGCTCAAGGCATATTGTGAAATATTCGTGATTGTTTTCATTGATGATATCCTTATATACTCTGAGCAAGGAGGGAGTATGACGTCCACTCAAGAGTAGTACTTCTGCACTTCAATGATCGTCATTGAAGGAAGTTTAGAAAATGTGAGTTTTGGTTGGACTCTATGGCATTTTTGGGCCATGTGGTATCGAGTGAGGGGATAAGGGTAGATTCTCAAAATCGAGGCGGTAAAGAATTCGCCTGCATCGGTGAACCTATCTCGATGAGGAGATTTTGGGCTTAGAGGGTTACTATTGAAGATTTGTTTAGGCTTTTCATCTATTGCGTGACTTTGACCAAGTTGACTGAAGAAGGTAAAGTTCCAATGGTAGGAGGCTTAGAGAAAACTTCCAAGAGTTGAATACCAACTCACTTCTGCAAGACCAATGTTGACACTACTCCGAGGGTACCAATCATTTTGTGTATCGTGATGCCGAGAATTGGATTGGGTGTGTGTTGATGCAAGATGGGAAAAGGATAGCATATGCCTCAAGACAAGTTGAAAGTCAATGAGAAGAATTACCCGACCTATGATCTTTGAGTTGGCCGTGGTGGTGTTCGCATTGAAGATATGGAGGTATTACTTATATGGGGTCCACGTGGATGTATTTACAGATCACAAGATCTGCAGTGTGTTCACGCAGAAAGATCTCACCTTCAAGAAATGACGGGTTGGAGCCAGCCAGCGGACTATGATATAAGTGTCCTTTACCACCGGGTAAGGCTAATGTAGAAAAGAGTTGACACTTAGTAGGCTTTCACTGGAGAGTGTGTACCACGTGGATGTTCTTGTTAAGTGAGTCGTAAAGATGTCCATCGATCGCGAGGCTGGGAGTTAGATTTGGCCGACTCGACCGATGACGGCGTTGTTGTGTAAACAGAATGTAACTGTCTTGCCGACGGATGGAGAAAGCATAGACAAGATGAGGATCCAATTTTGAAGAAGGAAGTTGAAGCCATTGGAAGTCAAGGCGGAGGTTTTCTCCCAAGGGAGATGGGGGGCCGCGCGCACTGTACGCTCTATGTGTTCCAAATGTTGATAATTTGAGGGACCGATTATTGCATGAGGCACATGGATCCAGTTATTCTATCTTATCTCAGGTGCCACTAAGATGTATCATGATATACCTAGGAAGTATATCGTGGAACGACATGAAGAAGGATACTGCGTAATTTGTAGCCGTGCCTAAACTGCCAACAAGTGAAACTTGAGCATCAAAGGCCGATATCAGATGTGCAGATATTAGCATTCCCACTTGGAAGTGGAAAGAGATTAATATGGATTTCATTACAGGCCTACTTCGTACACACCGACACTATGATTCTATTTGGGTGGTGATAGACAAGTTGACCAAAGGCCGCACACTTTCTATTGGTCAAAACCACAAATTCAACGGATGATTATGCCTAACCGTATATCCGGGAGTTGGTGCGATTGCATGGGAGTGCCCTTGTCTATAACTCTGCATCGAGGTACTCAATTTACTCTCTCAATTTTGGGTGGTCTTTCCAAAGAGGTTTGGGACTCGTGTTAGTCAGCACAACATTTCATCCGTAAATGGATGGTCTCGCAGAGAGGACAACCGCACTCTCGAGGACTTCCACGAGAGCTTGTGTGATGGACTTCAAAGGAAGTTTGGATGATCACTTTCCCTTGATCGAGTTTTTATAATAACAACTATCACTTAGCTCCGCATGGCACCGTTTGAGGCTCTTTACGGGCGGAGGTGTAGATCGCTCATCGCATGGTTTGAGGTTGGTGAGGCATCTATGATAGGACTTGATCGGTTCATGAGGCTA
This sequence comes from Datura stramonium, assembly GCA_018107945.1. Lineage (NCBI taxonomy): Eukaryota > Viridiplantae > Streptophyta > Magnoliopsida > Solanales > Solanaceae > Datura > Datura stramonium. Next base: position 31,142 of record JACEIK010002135.1, on the reverse strand, counting down.
TGGTGAAAGTTCAATTGATAAGGGACAGGCTGAAAGCCTCTTAGAGTCATCAAAAGTCATATGCCGATGTGAGGAGGAGAGAGTTGTAGTTCACAGTGGATGATTGGGTATTTTCAAAGGTATCTCCCATGAGAGGAGTCATGCCCGTAGCAAGAAAACCGCCCCGTTTATGTTGGCCCCTACTAGGTTGTGAAAATAGTTGGTAAGGTAGCGTATGATTTGGACTTTCCATCGAGTTATCTTCAGCTCATCCCGTCTTCATGTATCGCTCTTGAAAAAGTGCTTGGGTGATCCAAACTCTTTAGTTGTCCCTATGGAAAGCGTTATTTGGGAGATAGCCTGACTCCCGATGAATTCCAGTTGCAATCTTGGATTGTCGTGCTTGGAGGTCGGGGAACAAAGAAGTAGCTTCAGAAGGTGTTATGAGAAATCAACATGTTGAGGGAGCTACGCTATAGTCAAGCGGCTATGATGGCTAAATACCCCTCACCCGTCTCACCGCCCGCCTTAAGTTTGAGGTATCAAATTTTATCCCAATTTAATCGGGCCTATGGTCACCATGTGCACAAGTTTGATTTATATTATGATAATGGATGATGTCTCAATTCAAGTAGTTTATGTAGTTCTTTTCGAGGTAGTCTTTTCCGTCACGATTAAATAATCGTAAAGTGTTTGCATATGAGAATTTTATGCTTCGCGTTTTCTATATGTTTCTGGTCAATCTAGGACCTAATGTTCCAAGAGGGAGATATTGATATACCGGGAACTCAAGGATCAGACTCCGGAGTCAAATAAGAAAACCGAAATTTCTGCACCAGTCATAGGACGAATCGTGAAGTGGCTCGTGAGGGAGTGACCACGAGTCGTGGAGGTGACTCTTGTCAAGCAAGGCCTAGCGAGGTGGTGGTGAGACCACGAAGTCGCAAGACCTCAATACTCATGAGGTCATCCGTGGCATGGGCTGAGAGGTTGGCTAAGGCTTTAGGCAAGGGGGTCACGGTGAGGACTACGAACCGTGGCCGCCGGCCACGATTTGTGGGTTTCCTGAGTATATTGGCAGACTCCATTTACCTGTACACGAGCCGTTAGCCTCGGTCATGAGCCATCCAGCCCTCTCTCCTTGACCGGGCACAAATCTCTCGCAATTTTAGTAAGGATTTTTCGTATTTCTCATCCTAGGGCCTATACTACGTCGTTTAAGGCTCTTTTCAGTGGGTTTTAAGAGGGTGAAGCCCTATTCTAAGCTAGTTAATTCCATGCATGCAAACTTGAGAGTTTGAAGAGAAGATTTAGAGAAAGTTTTGAAGGTTCCCATTGGAATCTCATCTTGGCAAATTAGAGAAGTGGTAAAATCATCCCTCTCCTGTGTATGTAGGTTATGAGTGGGTGTTTTCTTCCACACCCATGACCAATTTCTATCAAATCATGAAAATCACCTATGATCAAGTTATGGGTTTTATCCAATTACATAATTCTTCAATCTCTATACATGGGTATGATAAGATTGTATTTATATTTATGAATTAATAATTAAAAATATAAAAACAGAAAAAAGAATATTAAGTTATAAAATTTCAAATATTAAAAATTTTAAATTATGAATTGAATGCCCATGGATGAGAAGTTCATGAAAGAAAAGAACGATGATTAATGTATGATGATGATGCGATTCGATGATGAAAAGCATATTTCTAAAGTTACCTATGATTATGATATTGTTTTAAAAATGAATTGAGCAGATCCAAGTATGATAAAGCTTTGGGCAATGACCACATGTTGATTTAAAATGATGTTTTTTCCGGAAATAAGCTTACCACATTGTATGGAGCGAAGTCTCCCAAATTTCATATTTTTAGCTTGTGGTATGTTGAGTTAAATATTCCTACATATAGCTTACCACCTGATTTGGAGTAGATGCTCCAATTTATATTTGAGCTTGTGGTGTGCTTTGAAATAAAGCTTCTCATATGCATGAATTCATGATTGAGGTGTGTTTCATTATGAGCTTCGTCAAAGGACAATGTTGAGCTTCATTTTCATATGATGTCGAGTCCATGCATGTTTTCATTATTTGAGCTTTGTCAAATGACAATGTTGAGCTTCATTTCATACGATGGTAAGTTATGCATGTTTTCATTTTGAGCTTCATCAATAGACGATGTTGTGCTTTGTTATTTACAATGTAGAGCATTGCATGTTTGGGAGAAGAGTCTAGCACCGAGCGGATTAATGGTCGATCACCCTATGCCCTAGAACTACGCGCCAACATAGATAGATACTATTGTGTTATTGGGACCTCCCTTGTGAGCTATCCTCGGCCCTAATGGCCCATGAGCTTGATATCGATATCATGGTAGCGTCCTTAGCCTTGGCAAGGTTTTAGAAGGCTCTGCGTACTCGAGTATGATAGCTGGGACCACATAAGCTCTATCGTGGTATGTCGGTTATGTGACGCATCTCCCATTGTCTATATGATTCATATTTGCATATTCATTACTCATGATTATTACTTTAAACATGCATGTTATAAAAGCAAGGTTTGACTCATTGTTCAGTTTTTATTATAAATGTCATGTTCCAACTTTGAGTCAATTGAGTCAGTCATGATGTTATAAAGCTATGAATGGTTATGTCATGATATGATTACGATTTCAGAATGAATGCATGTAGCCCTTCTTCTCAGACTTGAAAGCTTATGATATGTTATGAAATGTTTTAAATGATTTACTTTACTTAAGCAGTTTTACTTACCTTGCATACTCGGTACATTCCACGTACTAATCGCATACTTTCTATGTTGTATCGTTTCATGATATAGGACCTAGCTCCTAGGCTCAGCCCTGTTCGTAGTCGATTGTCAGAGTTAGCTCCTACTCGATTGGTGAGTCCTCATCCTTCGAGGGCTATACTTTCAGTTCTTTATGTATTTTTAGTTTCAGCATTATTGAGTTAGTTGGTGTATTGTCCCATCAGCTCGTCCAGATTAGAGGCTTTTTAGACTTATGTATATGTTAGCTTCGGATGCTTATTTTGATGTTATGATGAGTTAGACTTCCGCTGAGTTACATTGATGATTTCTTCAGTTTATCAGATGAGTAGATGTATGCTTATGCCATGGTTCGACTATGGATTACTCGGGGTCCCTTGTCCCGTGTCTATGATCCGGGCCTCCGTTCGGGTCGTGACAACCATCTATAGTGGATCCATACAAGCTTGAGCTCAAGTCACTTCTAGATCATCCCAGTTATAAATTCTTGGGGACCAATGACACTTTGCCAGTTATTGTCTCTTCTTTTCTTAATGATGAACAGGAACATAAGTTGCTTACAGTTTTGAGGTAATACAAAAGGTCCATTGGTTGGAAAATTACTGATATTCGGTGGATTCCTTCAAGCATATGTGAGTGCAGAATTTCACTACAGGAGGGAAGCTCCCCTAGTATTGAGCATCAAAGACAACTTAATCAATCTATGGGGGAAATTGTGAAGAAATAGATCATTATGTAGCTAGATATTAGGGTGGTCTATCCTATATCTCACAATAAATGGGTTAGTCCAGTTCAATGTGTGCCTAAAAGGGAGGTTGACGATGGTGAAAAATGTGATGAATAAATTGGTACCCACCAGAACTGTTACCAATTAGAGAGTTTGCATAGATTATCGCAAGTTAAATGTGCTGACTTGCAAAGGTCACTTCTTGATACCTTTCATTGATCAGATGTTGGATTGGATATTCGGGAGAGCATATTATTATTTTTTGGATGGTTACTCAAGTTGTAATCAGATTACTATTGCGCTGGAGGACTAAGAGAAGACAACATTCGCTTGCCCTTATGGGACATTTACTTTTAGCAGAATGCCATTTGGGTTGTGTGATGCTCTGACCACATTTTGGTGATACATTCTAGCCATATTTTCATAGACGGGGGAGGATTTTATGGAGTTATTCATGTATGATTTCTCAACTGTAGGTGAATTTTTTGACCAATGCCTTCACTATCTGGGTCAGGTTCTACAAAAATATGAAGAGGCTAACTTGGTGCTCAACTAGGATAAATGTCACTTTATTGTGAAAGAAGGTATCAAGTTTAGGCACAAAATTTTAGAAAAAGGGATAGAGATGGATCAAGCCAAGATTGAGGTTATTGCTAAAATTCCTCCTCCAATCTCTTTCAAAGGTGTCCCAAGTTCTTAGGCCATATTGGGTTTTATAGAAGATTCATCAAGGATTTTTCAAAAATTGCTCAACCCATTTTCAAGCTTCTTGAAAAGAGGCAAAATTGTATTTGATGAGAAGTTCCTTGAAGCATTTGAAGAGATGAACAAGCAACTGACCTCAACCCCTATCATTGCAACCCCTAACTGGTCACTTCTTTTTAAGCTTATATCTGATGCAAGTTGTGTAGCTAAGCGTTGTTCTGGGAAAAAGGCATAATAAGATCCTATACTCGATTTACTATTCTCACAAGACTTTGAATATAATACAAGAACTACAAAGCGACTGAGCAAGAGTTGCTGGCCATAGTCTATGCATTTAAGAATTTTCACTTATATATATTGGGGTCTAAAGTGATAGTGTAAAAAAACCATTCAGCCCTGAGGTACCTGATGATTAAGAAATATTCAATAGCACGACTAATTAGATGGGTGCTTCTATTGCTAGAATTTGACTTTGAATTCAAGGATAGGAAGGGAACCAAAAACCAAGTGGCTACTTATTTATCCTGACTTGAGGATGCCGGAAGACGTACATGAGCTTAAGTGATGTGAGGCACTATTTTTGGGAAGAACCATATTTGTTCCTCATGTGTGTGGATAACATAATCAGAAGATGCATAAGGAGAGGTGTTACCTAGTTTGAGGGCATGTCATGACTCTCCAATCGGGGGTCATCATAGAGAAAAATGTATAGAAACCAAAGTATTGGAGTGTGGATACTACTGGTCCACAATATACCATGAGAAAAATCTATTTGCTAAGTCATGTGATCAGTGCTAACGACTGGAATCTATATTCAAGAGGCATGAGATGCCTCTAAATTATGTGTTGGAAGTTAAGATCTTCAATATACGGGAGACTGATTTCATGAGACCTTTTGTGAGCTCCTATGAAATGATATATATACTAGTTGCAATGGATTATGTATCCAAGTGGGTTCAAGCCATGGAACTACTGAATAATGAAGCTAAAAATATGACTGCCTTTCTGAAGAAGAATATATTCACTAGATTTGACACTCTAGGATGCATTATCATTGATGGGGGTTCTCACTTTTGCAAGAAGACATTTACAGGATTGCTCCTGAATTGTGGGGTAAAATACATAGTGGGAATTTCCTGCTATCCACAGAAAAGTGACCAAGTTGAAGTCTTCAACAGAGAAATAAAGAGCATACTAGCTAAAACAATGATTGCAAATTGGACTAACTGATTCAAAAAGCTAGATAATGCTTTGTGGGCATTTCGTATTGGTTATAAGACTCCAATCAAAGCCTTGACATACTGTCTAGATTTTGGCAAGGCCTGCCATTTTTTGGGAGAACTTGAGAATAAGTCTATGTGGGCCTTGAAGAAGTTGAAGATGGAGTGGAATGACGCTGCAAGCTTAAGGATGAATCAATTGAATGAAATGAATGAATACCGCTTTCAATCCTATGAGAGCACATCCATGTATAAGGAAAGGATGAAGTAAATGCATGAAAAGAAATTATAGTGGAGAGGCTTCAATCTAGGTGATCAGGTATTACTTTTCAGCTTTTGACTAAAACACTTTCCAAAGAAAGCTGAAGACGAAATGGTCGAGTCCATCCAAAGTGGTGAGTGTCTCTCCAAATAATGTTGTTGAACTAGAGTCTAAAGATGGAACTCGTATGTTCAAGGAAAATGGATAAAGGGTTAAATACTACCTTGGTAACACCAAAGAAGACAAGCTAGCATAGAAGTTCCATCTCAGGGATTACTTAGCCAATGCTTGATATAAGCACCAGGTGTTTGCATTGTGCCTCAACGTTAAATCAGGCTCTTCTTTGGAGGAAGATCCATTAGAACTAACACCATGTGTAGTATCTGCATCATGCCGCAATGTTAAATCAAGTGCTTCTTAGGAGGAAACCCATGAGATCTACACTTAGTGTAATATCTGCGTCATGTCGTGATGTTAAATAAAATACTTCTTGGAAGGCAACCCAAGTATTAAACTAATAGGTGTTGTGAATGTAGGATTTGAACCCAACAACATGGTAAAGAAAGGTACAGGTAAGTCCAAGTATGGTCCACAAATATTCACCATACATGAAGGAGAGCAACTGCTGAAAAAGGAAAAAAATAGCAACATTCAACTTAAAAAAATAGCAACATTCAACTTATATGCCCATTTATGGACCGCATAATTCATTTGTGTTTCGTAAGTGGAGCTGCAAGTCGAAGGTCATGTAGGAAATTCTATGAAGTTCATTCACTATCTCAATAGATGGTACATAAATATATCTGAAGGACCATAAATTGAGGCATAAGTGGAAGGCAAAATATGATCATCATTATTATCATTTATGGTGACATATATGAACCATAATTACATTATGCGGACTATAAAACATGGAATAAGTGAATGGACATTAACAAGCTTCTTTGTTACCACTCACGACTGCTATATGGACCGTACTATCAATGTACGAGGCGTATAAGAGTTGTAAGTGATCTTAGAGGGGATTTGGATTAGTGTGAATAGTAGATCACGTACGACCCATAAATTGATTCTACGGACTATATGTGAAATTACTTGGGCTGTCTTACAAATACATCTGCAGTCCTAAGTTTGAATGTAAAAATCCATTTATAACTGCAAACGAGTATTTTAACCTGATACTCATCATAAAATCCATCGAAGTTTTTTTAAAAGCAACTGTTGCCTATTTTCTTCCCATTCTTCCTCACACACTCCTTTTTTCCATTATTGATGATTTCAAGCAACAACAAACCCAATTCACTCACAATTTCATATAATCACATAAACACACAACTCGGTCACTTATGCTAAGAACTACAGTTTGTCGCTAAGCTCGAAGATAAGGGCTCGACTTTACGTGATCATTGCTATTGCACACATAGAGTACACATTTCAACAATTGAAAGATTTAGTGAGAAACTATCATCATTTCAGCATTGTTTGATCTTTTGATATATCAAACCTGGACATGAAAGGCCAAGAGAGGTAGGTTCGTAGGATTTGACATGGTTTCTAGGGATTGGACTTGAACTATGTGGGATACAGATCATAAATTACATTAATGTTCCATAGGTGATACCATAAAACATCATTTAAAGTTAAAATTGGAAAAAATTGACTTAAGTTGATGTAATCCCCTTCATAAATGAAAATATGATCGTATAATGTATATATCGACCGTATGTGTGGCTGTGAATCAAGTCCAAAGAGTTTTTCACTCTATTTAAGAATTACGGTCTAATATATGGCCAATATATGACATATATAAGCCATATATGGGAGTAAACACCATATATATTTGTAGGAAAATTGGAGTAAACACCATATATATTTGTAGGAAAATGGGAGTAAACACCATATATATTTGTAGGAAAGCAACTTACAAGCTACAGAAATAAAGTACGATCCGCAAGTGATTCTATAAGTCAACCTCATATGGGATAAGGTTATGATTGATGACTCACAACATCACTTATGGACCACAAAATCATTCTATGATCCGTAATTGTAACTCACCTCTTCGTAAGAGTAGAAATTCGAACCATAAAAGGAAGTACATACTATACTTTTAACCTATGGTCTGTAACTAGATGTAAGCTGAGAAAAAGCACAACTTTATCTAGTATTTTTGCCTAAGTGTTGCACCACTAGATTGACTTATTTGGCCAATAATTTTTCAGGAATGGCTGCCAAATAAGCAATGAAGAGGGGTAGCAAGGTGACTTGACCAAAGTGGTCTCACCTAAGAGACCAACCTACTACTATGATAAAGAGTGGGACAAACCACTCACTCGAGCAAGGAAGTAAAAGACTACTCCACAACAGGTCAACTTGTCACCCTCCAACTTAGATAGAGTGGGGTCCGCTTCTATACCAATGAATATCTCAGAAAATAGTAGGGTGATCAATATAGCCTCTCGACCTCTTAGTAACAACAAAGGACAAATACACATGATAGGGGTTAGCCTAGCGGGTCTTCACCAGTTGAGTCGTCATCCAAAGACATCGAGAGTAAAAAATTCAATTAGAGTGGGTAGCCTATACAACAAAAATAGCGCAGAAGAGAGAAGAGAGGTTGAAGTGTGGAAAGAAATAGTGGATCTAGCTTGAGTTAGGTGGTTAGTTGTTGAGGCTAAGGAAAAGTATTTGGAGTAGTGAAAAATTATCAATGGAAACTCTTGGAAAAACATAATTGATGAGAAGGAGATTGGCATAAATGGGTTGGACAACTATCCAAAAATCTTATAACAACTCAAGCTCCAAAGTGGGAATCCTCATTTGACCCAGGAAAGTATTGCCCCACTTTGGTTTAAGAGTTTCCCATAACTTATGCGGCCACTCTAGATGCCACAAGAAAAGGGCCAAAGATGCATCAGAAATTTTTAGATTGAGTCACAGTCAGAGGAGTATCGATCAAGATTAATGATAAGTCCATTAATCGATACTATATGGAAAAGGCATATGCTCAAGTTAATCCTCCCGTCTATGATGAAAAACATTATTAAAGAGAGAATCAGAGACCTTGGTTGGCACCGATAATTGCCCGATCAACCCCTATCCGGCTAACTATGATGTCAGCTCCAATATTCAAAAGAGACATCACACTCTAGCAAAATTTTGGTGGAATATTCTAATATTTCATATATGCCCACCAAGAGTGACAATAACCTAATTGATGGAGCAGTAGTGGTAACTTCCATTATATAAAAGATTCCTATCAACATAGGCCATCTATTGGCCATTGATATCAAAGGTAGAGCTCTCTAGATGGCGACCTTCCTCCCATGTCCTGCCTGATCACTACCCTTTGCAATCAGGCACAAATACCATACCTTTCGAGTGAGGATCACTAAGTCTAGGAAAAGTAGGTTGTGGATATCACTAAGATGAGAGATGACATAGTTATGATTGTAATGCACCACCTTGAGTTCCCAATGACNACCACAACTAGGGTTGTGGGAACCATGACAAATTAAGACATGAGAGATGACATAGTTATGATTGTAATGCACCACCTTGAGTTCCCAATGACTATTGGTGTATAGCCAGGAGTAGAGGAGATTCATACTAAGGATCCCATTAGGGTTGCCGAACCAGACACTCTAAGTCCGATGTACCCCAAGAGTCAAATATCCAAGGGGCCACTCCAGCTAGTTTGGCTCCTCAGGGGCTGGTCCATTTATTGCAGCACTGTGCCTGATAATGTACAAAAATACTTCTCTATTTAAGGAGGTGGCTACGGTCATTGACGAACACAATTTTTGAATGATTGTCAAGGTCAAATCCCATGAGGATTGGGTTGGATTATCCAAATGTTGTAAATCAACTCAAACAAGTAAACTTCATTCCCCAATAATGTAAAGTAAAAATTCAGGGGAAAATTTCAAATGTAGAACAAAACAAGGGAAAAGCGACTTGATGTAATCAATAAGAGGGATGATTTAGCTACTCATAGTACAGGAAATTTAGCTACTCATAGTCAAAGAGAGAGAAATTATACCCATAAGGAATTTCTCTAAACTCATCATATAAAGTAATCAGATCTCAATTCAAGCTCAAGGTCTGCAATGGTGGTGGTTTTCCCAGTGAAGAAGAAAGAAAAAATGTACTCTATCTCTATGTTGTACTCTCTATTCAATGTGATTCCATGATATGTACAATTGGGGAAAAATCTCTAAATTCGTTTTGCACAACTATCCAAAAATACAATTTGAAGCTTCTCAAGTACACTTGTGCCTTTCTAGATGATTTTTCCCTTCAACAAATGATGCAGGTCACTTGCGTGGCACCTGTATTCCGTAGATGCCAATCTGTGGCATGTAGATCACTTCTCAAGCTTAGGTAGTGTCCTTTGCATGTCATCTGTAATGGCATATGTGTTCCACAGATGCCAATCTATGGCTTGTAGGTATGGTTCACCAAATCTCCAAATTCATCTACTTGGCACCTGCGTTACGCAGGTGCCTATTTGCGGCACACATTTCCTTTTCCTTCCAGCAGATTGCTTTCAGATCAATTCTTTTATTTTCTTTGTCTAAGTTAAATGCCTGCACAAAGAAGAGAAAAGACAAAAAATCTTCCTAAATTGTGTGAAAACAAAGAAATAACTCTTGCCTAAAAGCCAAATGAGTTGGTAATTATCAACTCATCAAACCCCCAAAGTTGAACTATTGCTTGTCCTCAAGCAAAGTATCCGCTCACAAGTAGAATTGACTTAAGAATATCACATCATGAGAGTTAGACACAAGACCATTAAGACTCAACAAAACCCCAAAATCGCACATAGGCTCAAAATTTAAATAGACTCAAATAAGTGCATAAATTTTGATTAGTACCACCATGGGCACTCGACCAAGATTACCATCCTTCTTTCAATTCAAAATAGGGGATATTTTTCATTCAAAGTAAGATCAACAAGCATCTCAAGTCATTGAAATTCATATTTAAAGTTTGCCTAGAAGTTCACTGCATGACTTGTCGCATTCATACCTCTCAATTGAAATCATGATTTTAACATTCACTACAAGGATGTAATGCCACTCACCACAAGAGAGAATTCCACACACAGTAATGCAATTCACAAAAATAGGGATTATAAGATGATGCAAAGATGCTCACTCTCTCAAATATATTCAAATGTACACACATCGAACCATAGGTTTTCCCTTCATGTAACTCACCACTAATGTAGAGTCGCCAAACTTGGAATCACTAAGGACTTGGGGGTCATAATATCAGCCAGGGGTAAGGGTAGGACATCATTTAGTTCAATTGACTAGAATCTCCCTAACACTTTTATAATACAATTCAACCTCCCGCTTAACATAAGGAGTCAACTTCCTCTTATCTCTCCTTTTCATACTCTAAATCTTTCCAAAGAGCCATCTTTTTAAAACCTTATATTTGTACATCAAGCCCTTTTTATACAAGAGATAACTCCACTTAATTTTCTTCTTTCTTTTGATCAAAGGTTTTCAACCAGGCCTTATTTCTTTTTTACATTAAGCAATTGGTGCTACCTCATATTGAACCTCATTCCTCTTCTTTTTTTATTTTTTGTACACACCCAAACTTAGGATTTTCCCTACATCAAATTTCATTTTCTCACACTCCCCAAATCTTGGGTTTTGAGCCCCCACTTTTCTTTCATCACTAGCACTTAGGGAGGAAAAAGTGCCAAAGTAGAGGATTCAAAAAAGGTTTAAGTTTTGTAATGTGGTTTCCAAGAAAAGGCTTAAGGCTAAAAAAATGGTTAGCTAGGATCGACATTAAAGGAAGACCTTGTTTTCTATTAAATGACTATCCAAAATGGGCCTACAATCATTTTTCCAAGCTCAACTACATATGAGATTTCACCTTGAATCACATATGGGGTAAGTTCTAGATGATCAACATACACAAAAATCAAGCAAAAACCTTACCACATAAGGCATCGCACTCCAAGGAGTTTTAGCTTTTCACAAGATAAACTAGAAAGACATGACTCTTGACAAGCTATTTCGAGTTTTGCACACCCAATTTGTCAATCAAGAAGACAGACAATGAATGTAGACATCACGACAAGGGAATGCTCTTGTTCAAATTCAATTGTCCCCTTTTATCTCAAAAATCACATTTCTCACACAAAGTAAATTTTTTTGGTGGTGCCGCTAAAAATCGGTGCAACATGGACTCAAAATGATAACTAAACATTGTATTTTCCCTTAAGAAAATCGTCTCTCAATCCAGCATTGGCAAAATCACCCAGTTTGACATAAAAATAAGATAAGAAAATTTTGCTTCTTAGAAAAGAATCGTGGTATGAAGAAAACCCTCGGATTTTATTCACTAAATACTATTTACAAAAATGAAGGAGATTACAATGCATGGGTAGTAAAGTAATTCATTTTTCAAAACATCATTCAAAACAAAACAAGCCTGACATGGGCAATTATATCCAAATAAAACAAGCCTGACAAGGGAATCAACATCACAATCCAAAAAGAACATCCCACCCCAAATAAGATGCAACCATTGTGTGCAATGTTATCAAATAAAGGATAAGTGGGGTAAGGACTCTCTACCAATTACTCCTCAACATCATTTTGTTGTGCTACATTGGCCCTAAAACCTACGCCGCCCCTGCGGAAGTGAGCTACGCCTAAGGATTTCAATAGCCTATCCTACAACCCTGGAGAAATATTAGCACCATCTTCTTCCTATTCGTCCTCCACACCATATTGTAGGTGCCCAAGTAAGTTATTAATTGGGCCCCGAGTGGGCTGCGGGGTAGCCATAGCTTCATCCAAGAAGCTCAAATCTGTGCTGGATACGAGGGCCTTGCCTTTTTGCTCTCTCATATTAGCCCACAGAGATGCCACTGCTCCCTTAACCACGTTGACTCTGGAGCACAACTTGTTTAAGCTATCAAACACATACTTTATCGTATTTTTGATCAATTTATGTTTTAGGGCCGGCAGGTTTTTGGCTAATTTTCTGAGCTAATTTTCATGGGCACATGTCATGTCTGCTAGCTTCTGATGCCCAACAGGTTTGGAGGATGGAGGTGTTGGTGAAGGCCCCAAAGGTGGCGCTTCCTTGGAGGCATGTACCGATATTTCGGGAGTAGGCTGATTGAGGTCTTGTGCCAATGGGAAACTATCAATGTCATGTGCTATGGAATCCTCAGGGATGTCTTAGGAGTGCATTCCCCTCTTTTATCTTTTGGGAGCATCAACATGCCCCTTCTTGTCAATATCAATAACTCCGGTACTGGAGCTAACACAACCATCAACAAAATAGGGGACCCTCGCGCTAGAACATAGATGGAAAATTAATATAGGGAATGGCATGGCTAGAGTTGACTGTCGAGCTTTCCTTTTTATCTACATGGCGACCACCTCTCTAAAGTCACATACACCCAAAAAATAATACAGGCTATTAAGATGGTAGCCTCCAAGTGCACCTTCTGGTCATTTTTGGATGGAATGAGGCAGAGCACACCAAATCCAACCATAGCTTAGCTTCGAAGAGGAGATACTGCGTAGGGATTTTTCCACCCAAGGTGGCGCATATTGTCTGCCTAGTAGTAATAGTTCTAGCCACTCACTTGAGTTGGTTTCCCTTTGTAGCAATCTGCTCCATGAATTCAGTTCTTGAGGCGATTGGTTCCACCCAGAAGATAGAATTGATAACATCTGGGGTGATATCAATTTCTCTCCCCGGACCATGATAGAAGCAAGACTCAGGAATTCATCTACCCTTCCCATGTGTTTCATTTAATCTTTCCTCTCTTGATAGAAGGTATAGAACTCAATTACAAGATTGCGGTAATAACCAACAGGGGAATCTAAGAATGTGTGCCAATCTTGTTTGGCAAATTTTTTATTAATGTTATGAAAATCCTGCCCTAACCCAGCCAAATTAAAGTGCTTCTTTGGTGTGAATGATCGATTCTGGTATTTTATAAAGTAGGGCTTCATGCCCTCCCCACAGAACCATAGACTTTCCTTAGTGTTTGTAGGGACTTGAGTCTCCGTGCTTTTGCCTTTTCCCTTGCTCTTGCCTTTGCTAGAGGATGCAGCTTTCCCTTTATCTTGGCCCCTGGATGAAGACATGTTCATGCAAAATGATGTACGTGCCACAAAACAAATACCACACTCTTTTTTGTATTTTTAAAATAGAAAATAAAAGAAAGCATCTACACTAGGCTATGAAAAGAAAAAGAATTGGTCTGCAGAAAGGAAGAAGTTGCAATGTGTAGATTGCCTGTGTCTGTGAGCACCTGCATTTCGCAAGTTAGGATTCGTGAACACATATTCTCAGCAGTGCCTTAACCTCCAGGTCACATGAGTTTAACTTAATTTTCAAGCCATAGTTGGGCAATTTAAAAGTCTAACGGGTACTTGGACTTCCACGAAAGACACACTAACAATAGAAACATCCTATTGACTACTACAACCACTCAACAAGTTCCTTTAAGAAGGATGTTACCTCATCTATCATCTGGAAATGTTGAGTCACCATTATTACTACCATAATTAATATGAATTCATTCACAACAACCCAACACACTCACTAGCATGGTCACAATTCATCAATATTAACAAGCACGACACAATGACACTTGAAATTTAATAGCATTACCAAACAATCATGAAACAACGATGATCTTCCCTTAAGAGAGATGTCACCCAATCCAACATCGAGAAAATTCAATCATCACAAGCAAATGGGTTACTCAGGCTTCACTATCAACTACATTTTTATGGTATAAATCATCATATTTAGGCATACAAAGGTACATGAAACAAGAATTCCCATACATATACCAATTTCAAAGCAACCCACACATACCCACAAAAATCATTTTCAAGAGAAACATCATGATACAAATGGGGGAAGAATGGATAATGGGAAAATAATGATTATCATGCTTGTTCTACAATGTATCATCAATAATAAAGAAATAAAAGTTAATTCTAAGAATCATACTAAAGTAGAGTGAGTAAAAATGGGGATTTGAAACTTCAAGCTTTTTACAAGAAGTAATGGTGGCTGACCCTAGCTCTACTGCAATGGTTTGGTGAGGTTTGAGATGGAAAAAAAGAGAAAATAGGAGAGATTTATAGTAGAGGAAGGTGGGAAGTTGTGTATAATAAATGGGGAGTGAAAATGGAGGTAAAGGGGCTAAAAATGAGGGTTTTAAAGTGGAAGGTGGAAAGTCACAGCTCGTGAACCTAGTTGGGCCAGTCAACCTTTTTAAAATTTTGTTACCTGCGTCTGCGCCTACACATACGTTTGCATATTGAGAGCTATGACACACATGTATGGAACATATATGTTTTAAATGTACCAGATATTCTATCTATGACTTGCACTACAACTGCATCCCGCAAGTCCATGACTGCATTTCGCAGATCTAGTGCAGACGAGTCACTTTTCAACATCATTTTCCCAGGAATTTTTGAATAGACTTGCACGACAACTGTGCACAGTAGATGTGACCTATGTTTCGCATGTCCAGCACATATGCTCCACTTCTCTTCTTTCAACTTTTTCCATAATCCAACATCCTAAAACAAACACAACAAAAAGGTAAAGTAAAAAGAAATTTAAAGAAACTTGGGTTGCCTCCAAAGAAGCGCTTGATTTAATGTCATGGCTCGGTGATATCATCTCAATTGTCAACATAGGTTCGGAGGCTCAACCTCCTCATAAGGGACCTCCACCAACTCGTCTCTTGCGTATCACAGCCACAACTCGTCTCTTGCGTATGGGGGCTTTGTTGTCTTGCAGACATTGAAGTTGACCTCATCATTACTAGCCCAAAACTTGAGTTCACCTAACTACACATCCACTAAAGCGCGTCTGATGGCCAAGAATGGGCACCCCAAGATAATGGAAACTTTGAGGTATACATCACAATGTAGCACTATAAAGTTCACGGGGAGGATGAATTTATCCACTTTAAATAACACATCATAAAGAATTCCCACTGGATGTTTGATGGATTGATCGGCCATAAGCAATCTCATAGGGGTAGGCTTGGGGTCTACCGATCCTAACTTCTTGAAGATCACAAGGGCCATCAAGTTTCTGCTTGCCCCAAGGTCACATAGAGCTTTGTTGAAAAAATATACCTCGATTGTGCATGCGATTGTAAAGGCTCCTGGATCATCCCTTTTTGGGGCTAAATTGCTAGCCATGACCACACTACAATGATTCGACACCTCTACTGTGCCCACATCAATAACCCTCTTATTTTTCAATAGCTCCATCATGATCTTTGCATAACCGGGCATCTGTAATAGGGCATCTACCAACGTAATATTTACGAACAACTTGCTGAACATATCAATGATCTTTCTAATCTGGTCGTCTTCTTTCTTTTTCATCAGCCACTGAGGGTAGGGAATAGACCTTTAGGCACATGGACTTTAGTAATTGGGGCCTCCTTGCTTGCCTCATCATCATTCATCACTTGAGGAGGAGTATTAACCTCTTCCTCTTCCACTATCTTTTCATCTTCAACAACAATAGGTGCACGTGTCGCCCCATCATTCAACTCTTCATCATTCTTCTTTGGACCAACATCCACATTGGCCTTATCACTCACATTTTCAACTACCTTTTTTTTCCTAGTAATAATTGCCATGAAATGGTCATTATTCTTCAAGTTTGGCATAGTGTCACCAGGGAGAGTGCCTTTCATATGGGGGTTCGTTTGTGCCTCAAGGTATTTGATGGATGCTGAGTGAGAGCCCACTATCTGGGCAATATTGGATACTTCACCTTTCAACTACTTCACTCCATTATCTATTGATTCCACCTTTTTCAACTCGTGAGCTAACATGTCCTCAATCTTTGAATTTGTTGGATCACTAACACTTGGTTGCATTGGCACTACATCAGCCTTTTGAGGAGGGATGTACGGATTTGAACTTCGCTGATTGTACCTATCCCCTTCGTTTTTGGTCTTACAATTTCTCCGTCGATTGTCCCCCTCTCTCCAACCATGGTCCTCAGGATCTCTCCAACCTTGGTTCCCGTCACGAGAATGCCAAGGGCCTTGATTTTCACCTTTCCACCATAGAAGAGAACCCACCCTCTGGCTTGTCATGTATTGGCATTCTTCATCATATATAACTTGAGAAATATCCTCCTCAAATGAGTTGTGTCCTTAGACCCCAATAGGGTTAACACTTTTGGTTTTGGACCCCATAACATGTTTTGCAAGCAACTCTACTTGATCATAATCTTATCCAACATTTCATCTCTTTCTTCATCTTTTCTTCTCATTTCTGCTATCATTTGGTTGGAAGATGCACTTGGGGACACTTTTGTTTCCCAGCTGTGCCATACTCGGTTTGTCTTTGTCATCTGATCCAAAAGGGCCTTTGCAAGTCCATAAGTCTGGTGCATGATTGAACCACCAACTAAATTATTGATCAGGGGCATATTTATATGCCAAATCGATACTCAATTGTATAGCATTTGCTTTGTTTGTCCAATAATGTGTGTACATTCTCATGTAAATTATACCTTCCCTGCCGAGCCGCCTCTCTTCGCCATTCGATGCTTCCGCCTTCCCTTTCTATAACATACCCAGGCGCCAGAAGTGTGATTTTATACTAACCAACATGATTAGCGTTGTTTTGCAGGAAAAACATGCTTTTGATGGAGATAAATGACATGTTGGGAGAAATCGAAGAT
>JACEIK010002134.1:214237-229901 GCA_018107945.1 Datura stramonium | reverse complement strand
ATTTTCTTCTAGTAATACCATTGCAGTTGAGAAGGAAAGTTGTATACGAGCCGATACTCACCAGTTGATCAGTGAAGGACAGTCGAGGTATGTAAGGCTTACCTCTCGGCAAGTATCCTTGTCGTACAACGTTACGACTTATGTTCTCAAATAAAAATAATGATTTCAGATGCCGCAGATAGGTTCTACCATTAGATTGTAAGTCGATATGTTGTAATTAGCTGTTAGTGATATATATAAAGCTAAAGTATGTCATGGTTAACTGTTATTAGTAGATTACGGTTACATAAGTTCTGGTTATGTGCTAGAAAACATATATAGATCGTACCCCAGGATCCCTCATCGAAAGGGAGCAGATTAAGTGTGCTTCACGCTAGGAGCGTCATAAAAACTCTTCTATTTTCCAGTTCATTGGGTTGGTAGACTTATATGTTATTTCTAGGCCTAGACTTTAGGAGATCCTGAGAGTTATCGGGCCTATACTAGTTGGTTGAACAAGTATGGGCGCAGTTAGGCAGTTTAACTACCAGTTTGGCGCCTGTATAGTCAAGAAAGCATTCCTCGGGGCTATTGGTGCATTTCTACGCCCCAGGGCTAGCAACCTAGAGTTGTCTAGTGAGCTAGCCACAGCCTTCTACCTAGTTAGGTTTAGTCATTAGTATTACCAATGGTTGTTAGTCCTAGTTGACTTAGCATTCATCCTACAGACCACTAGAAAGCTAGTCCAGTTGCCCAAGTTAAATAGACCCGTGGATACCCTAAGAAAGGGGACCTTATAAGCAGTTGGAGGCTGAACCAACGCACCAGTAAGCCCTCATAAGGTATTCAGGTACAGGTCGCTAGGAGTGGGTAAGTTTATATGAACTTGTCTATAAGGTCAAGAATCACCCAGAACAGCAATACAAGACCCGATTAGACCAAGATGAGGTCTAATGCGCTAGTGAGTACCCTATTACTACAGTGCTTCCCACAGGCTAAGGAATTCAATGAACTTCCCATGGGGGATTAGGGGCCGACCGCCTGAACGCAGGTTCGGCCAGTACCAGCCCTACAGTTATTGTAGGCAGGGGAGCTGAATAGTTAGTCATTCATGACCCCACAGTTTCTTATGAGTTAGAGTCGTCCGAGCAGGACATTCAGGGTTATGTTGGACCACTCCAGATATCGCCCTATTCAATCTAGACAGTTAGAGATCATGATCACTATCAGGATCCTCTAATCAGATACAGGTGCGTGGCATTCCTGCTAGCAGTTCTACAGATTATCCTTGGGGGAGAGAAATAGTGGCGTTAGGCCCAGAAGGCCGGTTACGCCTTTTGAGTGGCTAGATTGAGATATTAGTACAACCTCTTTATTCGGGGTAGCCCTATCATAGGAGCCTTCCATGACCACCCTAGGGTTACTAGTTGTGTCGACGCCCGCCAGGGACGAGATGACTTCTCTCTAGAAAGAGCGGCATGCCGTCTGCGAGGGACGAAGATGGGGTCCCAGGTCCTCATAAAGTCCATTCCATGGCTGGACTGTTATATATACGCCGTATCGGCACCAATTCCCGGCGAGCCTGGTGCCCGGGGTGCAGATATCAGGAGTCCACCGGACTAAGGCACAACTATCG
Organism: Datura stramonium; assembly: GCA_018107945.1. Taxonomy (NCBI): domain Eukaryota; kingdom Viridiplantae; phylum Streptophyta; class Magnoliopsida; order Solanales; family Solanaceae; genus Datura; species Datura stramonium. The sequence continues at coordinate 228,286 of JACEIK010002134.1, read as the reverse complement.
ATCAGGGGCCAAGTGGGCCCAGTTGCATACCCAGGGGACTGGTAGGTTCACTGTAGCACCAGTGCAGTCATAGAAACCTGGTTAGATGCATGTTTTCTTGATGATTTGCTANGTAAGTGTTGGTTAGATGCAAATTACGAATAAGCAGGCATACAGGTTAATTTCTCTACCTCTCCTTTCTACTTACTTCCAATATTTCATAGCTTATATTAAGCTCGTCTATTGCCTTACATATTCGGTACATATTGTACTGACGACCTCCCCTAGGTGTTGCATTACTTGCCTGTAGGTTTAGTCAGATAGGATTCAGGATCTTTAGTAGCAGTTTCTTAGAGTTAACCATTGGGCCAGTTCCTTTCATTCGGAGCTGCCAGGTTGTAGAGAGTTCTGTCTTTCTGTTGTACAGTATCTTGGGTAGGTTGGGGCCCTCTCTCGACCACTATTTGTATTCTTAAAGGCTTGCAGACTATAGTCATCAGTAAGTTAGTTGAATGTTGGTCGTGTGGGGCCTTAATCAGTTATGTTTCGTATGTTGGCCGTGTGGGGCCTAGGATAGCAGATTGTTTCCTTTTCAGTTATGACTAGATATCATGGCGGCCTTGCTGGCCCACATAGGACTCCCTGTTATGTTCTGTTGTTTGTTTGTTGTTTTCATTTCCAAGTGTCTATAAGGCCTTGTCGGCCGGGGGCTATGTTTACAGCCGAGATATAGCCCGTTGTTTTCTTGAGTCGAGTTGCAGACATGTACCAGACGTGCATAATCCTAGCTAGGCCCGTCAGATTCCAGTGTGGCACTAGGTTCCAATCATGCCTCCCAAGGTGGGACATGACAGGGAAGATGGTGTGCTACGATACCAGGATCGACTATGTGTTCTGGACATAGATAATTTTAGAGTTTGGATATTGCATGAGGCGCATGGTACCAGATATTCTATTCATCCAGGATCCACGAGAATGTATCAGGATTAGCGATAAATCTATTGGTGGTATGGTATGAAGAAGGATATTTCGAAGTTCGTGGCAAAATGTCCAAACTGTCAGCAAGTGAAAGTCGAACACCAAAGGCCGGGAGGCGTACTTCAGGATATCAGCATAACCACTTGAAAGTGGGAAGAGATTAATATGGATTTTGTTATATGCCTACTTTGTGCTCGCCGAACTATGACTCCATTTGGGTGGTGGTGGATAGGCTAACTAAGGCGACACACTTCCTACCGGTCAAGACCATGAATTCAACAGAGGATTATGCTAAGTTGTATATTCGGGAGTTAGTTCGACTTCATGGAGTGCCCTTGTCTATTATTTCAGACCGAGGTACTCAGTTTACTTCTCAATTCTGGCGTTCTTTTAAAAAAGGACTTGGGACGCAAGTTAAGCTCAGTACAGCCTTCAATCCGCAAAAAAAGAGCCAGGAAGAACGAACCATTCAGACCCTTGAGGATATGTTGAGGGCGTGTGTTATGGATTTTAAAGGTAGTTAGGATGATCATTTGCCCTATATCGAGTTTTCTTATAATAACAGATACCACTCCAGTATACAGATTGCACCGTTCGAGGCTCTTTACGGGCGTAGGTGTAGATCTCCCATCGGATGGTTCGAGGTTGGTGAGGCATTTATGATAGGCCCAGATTTGGTTCATGAGGCGATGGTCAAGGTTCAATTGATACGGGACCAGTTGAAAACCACTCAGAGTCATCAGAAATCTTATGCTGATGTGAGGAGAAGAGATTTGGAGTTTAGTGTGTACGAGTGGGTATTTCTAAAGGTATCTCCCATGAAGGGAGTCATGTGGTTCGGAAAGAAAGGTAAACTCAGTCCCCGCTATGTTGGCCCCTACCGAGTTGTGAGGAGAGTTGGTAACCTGGCGTATGAGTTAGACTTGCCATTGGAACTATCTTCGGTTCATCCTTTCTTTCATGTGTCACTTTTGAAGAAGTGCTTGGGTGATCCAGCCTTGGTAGTTCCAGTCGACAGCATTGGAGTGAAGGACAGCCTCAGTTATGAAGAAACTTCAGTGGAAATCTTAGATCGTCAAGTGCATAAGCTAAGGAACAAAGAAGTAGCTTCAGTTAAAGTATTATGGAGGAATCAGCATGTTGAGGGAGCTAGCTGGGAAGCCGAAGCAGATATGATGGCTAAATACCCACATTTGTTCTCTACCTGCTCAGTTCCAACTTGAGGTATCGGTTTATCCCTATGACTCTATTTAGTTTTCATGTTCAGTTTATGGGTGAAAGTTTCTTTTATGTGTATGAATGCATATGTGAAGCATGAGATCAATTCATCTACGTGGTTTGATTCGGAGGTAGTCATTCCGTGAAAGTTTCGGTTAAAATGATCGGTATATAGCTATGATGAATTGTATGTTTCTATTTACTGCTTGTTTCCTACATTCGAGGACGAATGTTTCCAAGCGAGAGATATTGTAGTACCCCGGAAAGGCCTAAGAATAGACCCGGGAGTTAAAATTGAAAAGTGCAGAAATCTAGTAAAAATATCACAAGACGGACAACCCTACAACTCGTGGTAGGATAGCACAAGTCATCATATGCAGTCGTGGTTTGGGAAGTTAGGGATTCATAGGAAACAACGGACTGTACAATGATCCATTGTCAGGAACGACGAGCCGTTGTCACCAGTCGTTTGGAGGTTGTGACTTAGGCTGAGGAGGAAGCAACGGGCCATCCCACGATCCATGGTGAGAGACAACGACCCGTTGTTTCAAGTTGTTACTGGGGGTTGAGGTTTCCAGTGCATTCAACGGATGGAAACCATAACTCGTTGGAAGTTACAACGAGTCGTGATGAGGCTCGTGGAAAGGGGAGTCAGTTTGGTCATGGAGTAAACGATGGTCGATTCAACGACCCGTGTTTTGAAGTAACAACTCATCCTGAGGAGTCCTAGGAAGGGATCTGAGATGTGTTATGAGGTAGTGCACCCGACGACTCGATCCCACGAGCCGTGATATGTTGCCACGACCCATTAGGTCGGTCGTTGGTCCATTCGGGACAGTTTTTAGGGAAATTTTTTTAAGGGTATTTAGCCCCTAAACTACATCGTTTAGGATTTTTTTGAGTATGATAATATGAGTTAAGTCCTTTAGACATGCCCAGTCTCATGCAAGGATTCTGAAGAGGTTTTTCGGAGATTCAAGGCCTTCTTCCCCAAAATTTTCTTCAATTTCTTTGTGGGTGTTCAAGGAACTTTGTAGGGTTTTAAAGTGGGTAGAATTCTTCCTCAGCCATGCCCAATTTCGATAAAGTCATGAATTCTCCTACTCAAATTCCATGGGGTTTTACCCAAAGCATGTCAATGTGATTTCTCCTTATGGGTATGTTTTAATTGAGTTTTATTTATTAAAATATGCAAGTTGGGCAGGTTTAGTATTATTTTCTTCAATCTTATTAAGTCTAAATTGCTCATTCATGGAATTTCATGGAAATTATGATTTATGATTAATATTCATTATTTTAAGTTTATTGATTATGGAAATGCATGAATCCAAGTTACCCATGTTTATGAGCATATTTTGAAGGAATTGAGTATAATGAAGCATTGGGCAATGCCCATATGATGAAGAATGATTTATGATTTATGAAATGAATTTCATGATTTATCGATTTATGATGTGGGCAAATAAAAACGGCCTTGATTCTTGGCTAAGCATGTTTTAAAGGGGATCAATTATGATAAATGTTATATCTTAGCCAATGAATTTTTATGCATGATGTTAATGATTTACGTATGAGCCTATATGCATGTTTTGGGGACCATGTCTAGCACCGAGCAGCCTGACATTCAAAGGACTATGCCGGTGTCCCATAACCACGTGCTACCGTGGGTTTTAAATGTTATGAAGTTATGATAATGATCCCCTCAAATGTGATATCACGCCTTATGCATGACCCTCGCCTGGAAATCCAAGGTCGGCTCTGCCCACTTGAGCGAGACAGTGGGGCATCATAAAAGGCTCTACCATGATGGTGTCGGTTATGACGAGTCCCCCCATTGTTCCGCATGTGTTTTATGCATTGTTATATTTATGTTATTTGGCTTAAATTATATTCTGATAAGGTTACTTATGATTATGATAATGAATGATTTGAAAGTCTTGAGCCCTATGTTATATTACGAATATTTTGATGCAAGCCTGATGTCCTCCTCCTATGTCTATTTATGAGTTTTAATTTACTTTTAAAATGTCCGTTTTACTTACCTTTCATAGTCAGTACATTCCACGTACTGACTTCATACTTTCTATGTCGTATGGTTTCATGATACAGGGACCTTAGGCTCATCCTCATCTTTAGTCCAACCCAGCCTACGATATCAGATTATTGGTGAGTCCTCATGTTTCGAGGGTCGTTTGATAGACTTCCATGTTTTTTATGGGATCCCAATACGCCTCAAGATATAGCTACTCATCGAGATCATAATCCATGTATGGAAGAGTGGGAGTAGATAATATTGCCGGTTGTTTAAATGAAAACTCGACTATCTAGCTCTGCAAAGCCCCGAACTCCCCTCTAAGGCCGCCCATATCTATTTGCTCAGCTATGCATTCATTGAAGTTGTGCTCGAAACATCCAACCGGCTATGCAACAACCTAGAAGCCTCATCAATCTCATCCTTCACCCGTGACATTACATTTTCCATCATAGCATTGACCTTTTTCTCAGTCATTGTCAGCCTCTTAGCTAATTTCTAGGGAAAGTCCTAGGGTACCAACACATAGCCTGCTAGAGTCTGACTCAAGATACCTAATGGAGGTGTGGAGGATATGTTGGGAGCTACGTCTGTGTGGATGACCTTTGTAGCCAGCATCTTTCCCTGCTCCATTAAAGTTGGGGTATTAACATGCTCGCCCCCAGATGCCTATGGTAGTGGACTGCTGAAAGAAGTCTAACCCAGCTTACTAGGTTCATCTCATCCTGTATCAAGCCTATATCTATTGTTCTCTGGCCGCCAATCAGACTACCAACCTCAGTCTTCACCTTTAGGCCCGCCTCTATACATAATCTGAACATGATACTCGAGAATGCGATGGTAGTACTCAATCTTATAGCCCAATCTCGGATCTTCTCTACGATGACCCTCGCTATGTTTATGGTGTATCTCGACATGATACATACCACCAAGGCTTCTTTGTCTGCACTGAGGGTGTGTTCATTGGCCGTTGGTGCAAACTTATGGTGGACTAGTTTCAAGCAGGCCCTTGCTATGAAGTTCAATGAGGCTTTGGTAACATTTTTTCCACTAGCCACCCAGTCCACATCCTCCTTATCATCCGCTAAAACCCTAGCTACCCATTTAATTTGGCTCTTCCTCTCCTTATAACCCAACTTCTTTACCCTTTTTAGGGTGTCTACTCATTGATCAAACTCAGCTGTCATGTTAGGAGCTCTGAACTGCAGCCAATAGAGTACTCGTGCAATAGTATGCTTAGAGATATAAACCGTGCAACCTCACACTATAACGCTCTCAAGCTTGGGATGCTCTTTCAATTTCTGCCCTCCTTTTGCTTTCTACTCCATTGTGGCCAAATGATTGAAGTTGAACTCCTGGACCATTACAAGACTGTACTTTTATGGAGTTTTAGCCATCTAGTCAAATGCGTAGAAGTTGAATATTCGCTTCATTTCCTCTACCTCATTCATGGCACTGGTGAGGATCCGTGATTCTTCCTGTATGCTCCGCCTCGAATAGTTCTTTGAGGTGAGAGCAAGACCTTGCTCATATATCTCCTAAGCACCAGGTTTTCTCCACCTAATAGTATGGTTCACCCAAGGCGGAGTTTGGTCACCTTCATCCTTAGTAGCCTCATTCACATCATCTCTGGATTGGGCCTCTTTGGACCCTTCTTCCTCATTAGAGACACTCCTGAACTCTTGAACCTGCTTTTCAAGTCCCTCCTCAAACTGGGGGACTATGGCTGTTGTTGCAGCTTAAACCTTGGTCTGAGCCCTAGTGGTCTGTGGCTCATCAGTGTTAGAAGTCTCAACTCGGTACTCTTCAACTAAATCACTAGGGGAGCTGCCTATTTGATAATAGTCGTAGGGATAACCTCTCAATGCCTTCCTAGCAGCTAGCTCAGCTCTTGTCTCCTTATCTTGGGAAATTTTTGTTGCTTTTCTCTTCATTGTCACTGGAGAAAAAGGTTAGTATGTATGGTTTGAGAAAATTAAAGCAAGAAAACATACCCTCTGAAGTATTCACGAGTCTACACCACGGGTCGTACCTTGGTGGTACCACTCTTAATAAGACTCGTAGTTTATGATGGTCCTGTCATAACACCTAGGTATGACTCATATCATGTTGGTACGGTTCGTACTAAGAGTCATACTAAGGATTTCCCCTAAAATTTGTTATTCTGTGTTTTTTGCGACTCATGTTACGGGTCGTGATTTGTTTTCACGAGTAATAGTAAGGGTCATAGAGTTTCTTTTGATCTTTGACCCTATAAGATTTTTGGTACTATCACATGGTATGACTCGAGGTATGATACTATGGGTCATTCTAGGTTTTGTGCCATGAATTTCGGTCATAAATGGCTTAGTACAGTCCCAATGAGCCATACTACGAGTAATAGTACAAAACCACGAATCATAAGAAGGATTGTGAAACCTGTCCTTACCTTAATTAGTTCGATTATTCATGTAAACGATTTGTTTGAACTGGGTACTCAGAATTCCCCATGTTAGGTTATCAACGTTAATCATTTACACCTACCTAATTCACCCCCAAAATACATCACACCCGGTAACTCATTTTTAACAATTAAGTTTAGTGTTTGAGCATTTTAATTTCCTACCCATTCAATAGAATCACACATCCTACTACTCATCTTCCTCAACCCATTTTTGGTGAGCTTGAGGAATCACAAAGTTCTATCAGTTGGCATAAAGGAAGCTTTTCGCAAATTGAACATGTTTACTTAATTGATTTTTCAAGTGTTTGCTCGACTTCTTGCTCGTTTCAGTGATTATGGTAGGAATTTCAAATGTGCTGATGTAATCTTACACAAATTTGAGCTCGAACACTTTTTTCTTGAGTTACAGGTGTGAGGGGAATGTGGAAGAGAATCATGGATTTAAAGTTTATGTTTACGTGGGAGTTAAAGTCTACAAAAAATTTGAATAAAATAGGTTAGGGCGGATGTTTCAAGATACTCGAGTCGGGTTAAATTTATTTTTTTTCCCGTCACGACTCGTACCACGAGTCTTAGGTTGGACCTACGAATCTTCCCTTTGACCCGTGGCAGATGACTTTAGGAACATACTTGGGGACCTATGAGTGCATGGTACGAGGCGTACTATGGCTCCTAATTCATTGTTTTCTGCACTTCCATCTTTGAAATAGTTCATCCTTACAGTGGGTACTACGAGTCATGGAAAGGAGGTATGATTCTCTCTTGTATAGAACAAGAAAATGATTATTGCTCCTTTCTTTTCAAAATCTCCTATAGACTAGACTGGGATCTTTGTAATGATCCACCGTAACATGAACTCATGCATCAGACCAGTCTCTACTTTTAACTACGAACAGTACTACGAGACGTACAATCCTCTTACGAATCATACTGAGGCTCACAGTAAAGGTTTTCTTTACAATTTTTCACCCACCGGTTTTGTTTCACCTGCACTCTGAACAAACATATGTTAAGATACTTGGGTTGCCTCCTAACAAGCGCCTGATTTAACATCGTGGCATGACGCAGGTGGTCTAGTTACTAAGACTTCACGAAACCACCGCATGGGTTGCCTCCCATGAAGCGCCTGATTTAACATCGCGACACGACACAAGTCTCTTGACTACTCATAATTCATCAAGAAACTCACTATATCTTCCATTGCTGAGATGACCATAAACTAATTGGGCTACTTCATTGACAGACAGACATTAAAAGTTACCTCCTCTTTATTCATCCTGGATTTCAGTTGGCCAGCCTCAACATCTATTAAAGCTCTCCCGGAGAAAAGGAATGGTTGCCCCAAATATGAGGACCTAAAAATCAACCTTGCAATCTAGGATCACAAAGTCCACAGGGAAGATAAAATGGTCCACCTTGACTAGCATATCAAATTGTCATGGCCCGAACATAGGCCCGGATTGAGACACGGACCAAGGAACCCCGAGAGGCTCAAAGTCGACCCATGGCATGAACTTACATAAAACTCAATCAGTAAAAATAGAAGATCAACATAATAAACATGGAGAAAGTCTGAACATAACATAACATCAAAACATACAACACATTTCTTAAGCTGAATACAATCTATGTCGGAAAAGCCTCTAATTCTAATGAGTTTATAGGACAAGACCCTAACAAACTCTCTATTTCTGAAACTGAAAACATAGAGACAACTGGTAAGGAATGGCCCTCGGGAGATGAGGACTCACCACAGAAGTTGGATTCTAACTACAGAAACTGTCTAATGACGGGGATGAGTCTGAAGATCGGAGTTGTATCATGAAACTATACAACATAGAATATGCGGTTAATATGTGGAACGTACCGAGTACTCAACGTAAGTAAAAACGCTTATGTAGTAAAATCATTAAAACATGCATAATATAAAACATAATCAATATAAGAATTTGAGAATAGGGCTTGCATGCTATTTTTTGAAATCATGACCTGAACATAACTGAATATCATAACTGATTCAAATGATCTAAAGCTAAAAACTGATAATCATAAGTAAAACTGAACATTGGGTCAAACCTGCTTAAAATCATATATATATTATGAATGGTAAACATGCATAACTGAAATCATGATGATCAATGGGAGACTTGTCATATAATCGACATTACCACACTAAAGCTTACGTGGTCCCGACTATCACACTTAAGTGGGCAGAGCCGTCCAAAGCCTTGCCAGGGCTAAGGACGCTACCATGATATCGATATCAAGCTAAAGGCCCCTTCGGGTAGGGGAAAGCTCACAAAGGATGTCCCAAAATAGTCTTATCATACCTACATTGGCTCGTAGTTCCAAGGCATAGGGTTGACTGACCCTTATCCTACTCGGTGCTAGACACTACTCCCAAAAACATGCATATGCTCTCCATTGTTTTTCAATGAAGCTGACCATCGTCTAGTGATGAAGCTGAATAATCATATACATATAAAATATGAAATTATACATGAGGAGCCTTGGCTCAAACCATACCACAAGTTGAACATAATTTGGAGTCTTAACTCCAAAACCACGTGGTATGCTAATTGACAAGAAATCATAAATCATAATTGAACATATGGGTTTTCCCAATACTTAAACAAGCTTGAAAATACTTGATTCACTCGAAAACATGATCATAGACGTGGGTAACTCGAAAACATGCTTTTCTCATAAATATCTCATCATACATAAACATAAATCATATATCTCAACTTTCAAGAACTTTCATGGATGGGCATCATAATTTATAAAACTTGAAAACATGATTTATAATTGCAAACATTGTAAAACTTGCCCATGAATCATAATTCAACAATAGAAACATGCTTAGAACATACCCATGGTATAAATTTAAGGAATTCATGCATTGGGTTAAAACCCCATGGAATCAACATGCAGATTTTCATGAATTAGAGAGGGATTGGGCATGGGTGTGAACAATTTCTCCCATTCATAACCCTACATACCTGAGAAAGATGGATTCTACAACTCCCTTGATTGCCCAATGAAGAATTGATGTAGAACTTGGAGAACTACACTTGATCACCTCTCCAAAACCTCTAAACTTGCATGCATGAATTAGGAATAGCTTAGAATGATCTTACTCTACTTAAAACTCACTATTCAGAGCTTAAAATGATGTAGTATAGGCGTTAGGATCATAGGAATTACGGAAAAGCCCATAATAAACTCGTAGGGAAGGACAGACTGGCAGTCCCAACTTGGGAAAGGACGAGTCGTTGTCACTAGCAATGACTCGTGGCTTGGAGTTGGAAAGTGCACTACCAAATTTTCATGGCGGACATAAGGAGTCGTTACAAGTGACCACGACTCGTGGTCACCTCCCGTTGCTTTCACTGCCTATTTTCTTCTTCCTTCGCCTCGCCCTTGACCACAATAGATTCAACGAGTCGTGGTTCTGACCAGGACTCGTGGTCACGTCAGTGGTGACCCAAAAACCAGAAATTCCAACTTAAGTCCAACTCCTCACTACGAGTCACTTAATGACTGATGGTCATCCTGACGGGTCACCGGATGACTCGTCCCATGACCTGGTGTAGAAAGTCTTACTTTCTGCATTTCAACTCCTGGGTCTGATCTTAAGGCTTTCAGGGTATAACAATATCTCCCCCTTGGGAACATTCATCCTCAAATGATGAAAATCATACAGAAAAGCAAAGAAATGCAGTCATCATATTCAAATACTGATCATATAAGCTGAAAACTAACGGAACTACTGCCTCTGAACTTAACTACATGACGGAACTGAATTCATGAATCATGCATACATACTTTGACATGAAAAAGACTAGGACACATAAATTCAACATGAAACTGAATAGAGTTTTAGGGAAAAATATGATACCTCAAGCTGAGATTGAGCCTGAAGGGAATAGATGTGGGTATTTAGCCATCATATTTGCTTGGGCTTCCCATGTTGCTCCCTCAACATGCATATTTCTCCAAAAACCTTGACTGAGGCAACTTCTTTGTTTCTTAGCCTTCGAACCTGACGATACAATATTTCTACTAGAACCTCTTCATAAATAAGACTGTCTTTCACACAGACATTGTCCACCAAAACAACTAGAGCTGGATCATCCAAACACTTCTTTAAGAGCAATACATGGGAAACTGGATGAATTGAAGCTAATTCTGAGGGAAACTCCAAGTCATATGCTACCTTCCCAACCCGTTTCACAACCCGATACATGCCAACACAATGGGGACTGATTTTTCCTTTCTTTCCGGACCTCATCACTACCTTCATGGGAGATACCTTCAAAAACACCCAATCATCAACTTCAAAGTCAAGTTCTCTCCTTCTGACATCCGCATTGGACTTTTGGCGACTCTGAGTTATTTTCAACCTGTCCCATATGAGCTAAACTTTCTCCAGAGTCTCATGGACTAAATTTGGTCCTATCAATGTAGCCTTACCGAACTCAAACCAACCAATATATTATCTACACCTCCACCCATAGAGAGCCTCCAACGGAGCTATCTGAATGCTAGAATGGTAGTTGTTGTTATATACAAACTCAATGAGAGGAAAATGATCATCCCAGCTACCCTTGAAGTGAATCCCACATGCTCTCAACATATCCTCAAGAGTCTGAATAGTCCGCTCCGCCTGACCATCCGTTTGTGGATGAAACGCTATGCTAAGCTTGACCTAAGTACCAAGTCCCTTTTGAAACAATCTAAAAAACTGAGAGGTAAACTGAGTACCTCTATCTAATATTATGGACAATGGCACTCCATTCAACCAAATTAACTCCCGAATGTACAACTTAGCATAATCCTCCGCCGAATCAGTAGTTTCGACCGGTAGAAAATGAGCAGCTTTGGTCAACCTGTCCACGACCACCCAAATGGTGTCATACTTTCGACGAGTGCGAGGCAATCTTGTGACAAATTCCATATTGATCTCCTCCCTCTTACAAGTAAAGATACTGATGTATTGAAGCACACCTCTAGGTCTCTGGTGCTCAATCTTCACTTAATAACAATTTGGATACTTAGCTACAAATTCTGCAATGTCCTTCTTCACGCCATTCCACCAATAGACTTCCCGTAGGTCACGATACATCTTAGTGGCACCTGGATGTATCAAATATATAGAACCATGAGCCTCATTCAACATCTAATCTCTCAAATCATCAACATCCGAAACACACAAATGACCCTGATATCGAAGAACACCATCTTCCCCTTTGGAGAAGACCTCTACTTTTTTATTCTAAAGAGCTTCCTTTAACTTTACCAATATAGGGTCCTCGTCTTGTCTAGCTTTTACATCAATCACCAAGGACGATTCTGACCCGCCACGAATAATAAATCCACCATCGGTCAAGTCAACCAAATGAACTCCCAACCGTGCAAGCCGATGCACATCCTTTACCAGCTCCTTCCATCCTTCATCTACATAGGACACACTCTCTATAGAGAGCCTACTAAGAGCGTCTGTTATTACATTATCCTTGCCCCGATGGTAAAGGGTACTCATATCATAATACTTGAGTAGTTCCAACCACCTCCGTTGGTGCAGATTAAGATACTTTTGGGTAAAAAAATATTGTAGGCTTTTGTGGTCCGAAAACACATCCACTTGGACCTGTACAAATAGTTTCTCCAAATCTTCAAGGCGAATACTACCGCCGCTAATTTGATATCATGAGTTGGGTAATTCTTTTCATGAACTTTTAGTTGTCTGGAAGCATATGATATAACCTTACCATGCTGTATCAATACACACCTAAGGCCGATCCTCGAAGCATCAGAATACATCATAAACCCGTTGACACCCTCGGGTAGGGTTAACACCAGTGCTGAGGTGATTCGACTCTTCAACTCCTAAAATATTCTCTCACACGCCTCCGACCATTGAAACTTCACTTTTTTTTGGTCAATTTGGTCAATGGCATTGCAATAGATGAAAATCCCTCAACAAATCTCCAGTAATAACCAGCTAAGCCCAAGAAGCTCCTGATATATGAAGGATTAAAAAGTCTAGGGTAATTCTTTACCGCTTCTATCTTCTGAGAGTCCACCTTTATACCCTCACTTGACACCACATGACCCAAAAACGCCACTATGTTCAACAAAAACTCGCATTTGCTGAACTTAGCATACAACTGATTATCCTTCAAAGTTTGTAACACAACCCTCAAGTGAGAAACATGCTCCTCCTTGCTCCAATAGTATATAAGGATGCCATCTATGAACACAATCACAAACATATCCAAGTATGACATGAACACCCTGTTCATCATATACATAAAAGCTGCAGGAGCATTCGTTAGTCCAAAAGACATAACTACAAACTTATGAAGATCATACCGTGTCCTGAAGGTTGTCTTCGAGATGTCACTCTCCCTAGCCCTTAGCTGATGGTATCCGGATCTAAAGCTGGTCAAATGAATCATTAATTCTGGGGAGTGGATACCTATTCTTGATGATGACCTTGTTCAATTGCCGATAATCAATATACATACAAAGAGAACCATCTTTCTTTTGGACAAAAATAATTGGGTACCCCATGGGGATTTTCTCAGTCAGATGAAACCATTGTCTAGAATGTCCTTTAACTGCTCCTTCAACTCCTTTAGCTCGGCTGGAGCCATTTTGTAGGGAGGAATAGATATCGGTTGCGTATTGGGAAGAAGGTCAATACCAAAATTGATTTCTGATAACGTCCAAAATATATTCTTAAGTCAAAGAGTATACAAGCTCATTGTATCAAAACAAGTAACCCGACGAGTGCCGGAGTCGAATCCCACGAGGACTAGGGAGTGATAAGTTCAAGCGTCGATTGAGTTATTGATATTAGCTAGCATCATATCGATTTAACATAAAAACAAGGAAAATAAGGGGAATAAACTTTGTAGGGAATTACACAAGTTGCCTTAGTGAACTAAAAGTACAAGGATCAGCTAAGTTGTTGACACTAGTGTGAAATACTAGAGGTGTGATGTAGATTAAATACTAACTAGATCGGGATAGGCCAGGTCATCTTCAAAATTTCAACAAACGTAAATAATTTCGGGAAATAGGTAGCCTCAGCTTCCCATCCTATTGACTACCCCTAGCTAGAGTTTTCTCAAACTCTAGTTGCGATTTAGTTCACCCGAATTGATTTGGGTCAGCAACTTCACTATTCCTAACTATTAGCTGCTAATTAGGAAGGAGAAAGTAATTTAATCTATTACTAGCTTAATTTTACAATCTCTTATCCATACCCACCACTAGATTCCCTTCCAATACTTAATTATTCTCTCCCGAGCAACAATCAAGCAAGTATAGATAGACCCATATCATCATCAAGTGATCTTCATTAATAGATTGAAGGGAATCCAATAGA
>JACEIK010002134.1:179938-210660 GCA_018107945.1 Datura stramonium | reverse complement strand
TATATATATCAAGAATGGTAAACATGCGCAACTGAAATCATGAGGAACAATGGGAGACTCTTTATATAACCGACATTACCACGATAGAGCTTACGTGGTCTCGACTATTACACTCAAGTGGGCAGAGCCGTCCAAAGCCTCGCCAGGGCTAAGGAAACTACGATGATATCGATATCAAGCTGAAGGCCCCATGGGGCAGGGGAAAGCTCACAAAGGAGGTCCCAAAATAATCTGATCATACCTATGTTGGCTCGTAGTTCTGAGGCATACGGTTGACTGACCCTTAGCATGCTAGGTGCTAGACACTACTCCCAAAAACATACATATGCTCTCCTTTGTTTTTCAATGAAGCTGACCATCATCTAGTGACGAAGCTAAATAATCATATACATATAAAATCTGAAATCATACGTGAGGAGCCTTGGCTCAAACCGTACCACAAACTAAACATAATTGGGAGTCTTGACTCCAAAACCATGTGGTAAGCTAATTGACATGAAATAACAAATCATACTATAACATATAGGCTTTCCCAATACTTAAACATGCTTGAAAATACTTGATTCACTTGAAAACATGATCATAGACATGGGTATCTCGAAAATATGTTTTTATCATAAATGTCTCATCATACTTAAACATACATCATAGATCTCAACTTTCATGAACTTTCATGGATGGGCATTATAATTTATAAAACTTGAAAACATGATTTATAATTTCAAACATTGTAAAACTTGCCCATGAATCATAATTCGGCAATAGAAACATGCTTAGAACATAGCCATGGTAGAAACTTAGGGAATTCATGCATTTGGTTAAAACCCCATGGAATCAACATGTAGATTTTCATTAATTAGAGAGGGATTGGGCATGGGTGTGAAAAATTTCACCCATTCATAACCCTACATACCTGAGAAGGACTGATTCTCAACTCCCTTGATTGCCCAATGAAGAATTGATGAAGAACTTGGAGAACTAGACTTGATCACCTCTCCAAAACCTCTAAACTTGCATGCATGAATTAGGAATAGCTTAGCATGATCTTACCCTCCTTAAAACACACTATTCAAAGCTAAAAACGTCATAGTATAATCTTTAGGATCATAGGAATTACGGAAAAGCCCTTATTAAATCCGTAGGGAAAGACAGACTACCAATCCCTATGACGGACTAGACTAGTCATCGTCACTGGCAACGACTCGTGGCCTTGAGTTGTCAAGTGCTCTACCAAAATTTCACTGGGGCTCAATACGGGGGACTTAATAAGTCGTTATTGATGACCAGGACTTATGGTCACCTCCCGTTGCCTTTACTGCCCATTTTCTTCTTCCTTCGCCTTGCCCTTGACCACGACCGACTCAATGAGTCGTGCTGCTGACCATGACCCATGGTCATGTCTGTGGTGACCCAAAAACCAAAAATTCCAACTTAAGTCCAACTCCTCACCACATGTCACTTAATGACTCGTGGTCATCCTGATGGGTCATTGGACAACTCGCCCTGTAACCTGGTGCAGAAAATCTTGTTTTCTCCTTTTCAACTCCTGGATATGATCTTAGAGCTTTCGGGGTATAACACAAATAAGATCCCTACTGGATTTTTTACTTTGCAGTCTACCATCAATAGCCGGATTGAAGTGGATGTGGGGGCTCCCAAGACCAGATGTTTGAATACAGCCAAAGGCATCAAGTGTATGCTTGAACCCAAGTCACACAATGCCATTACAAATTCAACATCACCTATCATGCACGAAATGGTGAAGGCACCTGGATCCTCCTTCTTTTGAGCAAGGACCGTGAGAATATGGCACTCTAGTGATGCAACTTACCAACTAGCTTATAGCTCACAGACCTCTTCTTGGTCATCAAATTCTTAATAAACTTGGCATATCCGAGCATCTGCTCCAATGCCTCGACTAATGGTATGTTCACAGATAATTGTGTAAGCTTAGAGAGAAATTTCTAAAAAATACCATCTTCTACCATTTTCTTCATCCTTTGAGGTAACCGTGGCGGTAGTCGAGGCATATCCATATAAATTTGTGTGGCCCCTTTGTTCTTACCTTTATTAGCTTCAGAATTCTTTACATCACTTGGAGCCTCATCCAACTCAGCCTTACCTATAGGCTCATGTTTAGCAGCCTTATCTTCCTCACTAATCTCAATCTCCTTCTATTTTTGTATCTCAACTACAACTAGTAAAGGGGGATAAAGTGTGGTCTTTCCACTCCTAGTCATCATACAGTGATTATCATTCTTTCGATTTTTCACCGTGTTACTAGGAAGTATTCCCTTCTGCGTTTGGTTTACGGAGGCCGACATTTTACCAAGCTGCTGCTCAATCATTTCATCATTATTGCGTGCCATTCAAATTTATTGGTCATACCCAATATATCCCCCGAGATGTCCCTCAGCCAATCATCGGTGTACTTTATCTTGAGAATTTAAGCCATTATATTCTCAAATCTTGAGGGTTAGTCTCACTATCACGTGCATTAAGAGAAACATACACACCTATGCGATCATTGTGATATCCATTGTTCTTTCTATATTCTTCCTCTCGTTCATGACCTCAGCTCCTATCCCGATACCCGATCCTATTGTAGTTTGCCAATACTAGTTTCGACCCTTGTTTCCCAAACCTTGGTGCAAATTGTCCTGTCCAGACCCTTGGACATTGGCCCAAAAACCTTCTACCTGGTTGTCTAAGAAGTTTTCCTCCTTATCAGACTTTGAATGCTCCTGCATCGGTTCCTAACCCTGAGCTCCTACTACGTTTACCTTTCTAGAACCAACGCCCATGAATTGCTTCATGAGGAGGGCTAATGATGTATGTATATGAGCTTGCTCCTGATCATGCTCCTCCATCTTTTTGCGCTGATCTGCAAATATACGAACAACATACGTATATACAACTACTTCTGCTTCCCTGGTATGCCAAGTGTTGTTCATCTTAGTCACTCTATCCAAAATAATGTCAACTTGCTCCCATGTGTGACTCATCAATGCTCCTCCTACCACTGTATCTGCTACAACCTTTTTGCTGTTATATAAGGACCTTAAAAAATTTCCAGCAAACTATCATATGGAATTTTATGGTTTGGGGACTTGGTCAGCTTCTTCTTAAATCTCAGCCATGTCATGTAAAGTGCCTTATTCTTCAATTGTCAGAAGTTATAAATTTCATCCTTTAACTGTAGCATCCTGGAGGGTGGAAAGAACCTTTCTACGAAAGCCTAATTAAGTGTTGTGCTCCAGCGCACACGCAAGCGTATGCAGTCGTACAAGTAGTAAAGTGACTCTTGAAGAGCCGAATGCTGAACCCATAAGGACCAGTATATTTAGCGAATATTCAAGTTCAAGAGTTAAATTAAATTTCAAAAGTGTTGATGTTTCAAAGATTTGGATTTTTGTCCAAATCTAGAGGTGATCACAAATTAATCAGAAAATAATAATAAGAAACATCTAGAGTTAAGGACTGACAATCATGCCCTGCTACATTCCACATGGTTCAAGTATTGAAAATACATTTGTTGTCTCACAAGATATATGCAATGTTCATGCTCTTTCAAGCCTCTAAACATAACAAATTAGCCTCACAACTACATCGTCGAGCGGGAATGTGACGTCCTAATTCATGTGCATTTATCTAGGTTGAATGGTTTATGGGGTTATCGCCCTTAGTTATGGACTTTTGAACCTCGAAACATTTAACCTAACTTATTTTTAAAACTACTTCTATGAGCGGTGATGTAATAATTTTGTGTCAGTTTATATCTATCTTCCCGTTTTATATCCAAATAAGGCAAATTAGGAATACTTCTATCCTAACCGCGAATCAACTCTTTATGACTTTGAACTTTCTTCTATCATTCTTAGTTATAACATAGGTTTGCTCTTTTGAGTTTTTGCCTAAGCCTAACAAGTACATTCTAATGGTGATCAAGCATTAAAATGATAAAATCAAGAATTAAAGACAAACAACATCAAAAACATGAACCAACAATGAAATGAAGCTAAAACATTCATATCATGTGGCCTCAACCCTAGTAGAAGGGTTTTAACCACTCATGTTCATGCAAGAATTCATAAACATGGTAGAATTAAAGTAATTAAGAGAAATGGTAAAGAAGAAATAAGGAAAAACAAACCCTAGATGAGTTTCCTCCTTTCTCCCTTCGCTTCTCTCCACTTTTCCAAAACTATTTCGTGATACATGAAAATTATGACCAAGTGTTTAATTTATAATAAGTAAAAATTTGCAAAATTGGACGAAGTTGAACTTGCTTCGTGCCATGTTTCCCATCGCGGCATAGCATTGGCGTGACACGGAGCCAACGTGGAGTGCTACTGGAATACGACATCGGGCATGGCATGGGCGAAGGCTATGCGTGTTGTCTGGCATGGCATGGGAATAGACGCGTGATCGCATGGAGTATTGCCTCTCGTGCGCAGACGCTGGGCGTGGCACGATGCCTAGCGCACTTGCCTCCTGCAATGACACGAACCTTAGCGCACAGCCTGTGCTATGTGGCACGCTGCCCTGTCTGGCAGCTTACATCTCATGACATCTTCATGCAACTCCCTGTCATTTAATTCTGAGCTTCCTTGTTCCTCATGCATTTTCGTATTTAATCCCTCCTAGCATATTTCACCTATAAAACAATGTTCTAATCATATTGGTTAGTGTATGCGCTTGAATATTCAAAATCACATAAGAATGTAATTAATTAAATTGACAAATATGACTAAAACTAAGTTATAAAATAGCATCTGGGCATGTAAAATATGCCCAAGATCACTACCCTAGACTTAAAGCCATGTTCATCCTCGAACAACTCCATTACATCTCATGCATACAAAGGAGTCACACATAACCAATTAATGCAAGAAAACTCGAGCTAAGATAGCATGTTTAAAATAGAGCATGCGATATATATAACCAACTAAAATCACATACAACAAATTTATGACCTTCTAGCCTCAAGAATCGACTCTAAGAATTAGAAAACGCATGCAATTAACCAGTCAAGAAGTCTGACATGAATTTCATCCTTCCTCAAACATGTGCCCTCACAATAAGAGAGATACCCATTTTTACTCTCAATTTTACAAATTATGCAAGTATGGGTATATAAATATGAATTACGCTTACGCTCACAAAGAATTCACATGCAACATGTACTGAACCATAATCTTTCCCTTAGTGTGTTACTTCACTAATTTAGGAATTTCTAAAAGTAAGATCAAGTAGGACTTATAGGGCTATAATTTAAGCTAAGGGACGGATAGGTACTATTATGGCCAGTAATAGTGACTATCTTCCCTAAGTGCTTTTAATACATCACACTTTTATTAACTACATCTCTTCTTTTATTTCACCTCTTACTCTTTTCAACTCCCACTTCCCTCTTTTGTTTCCCCATTTCATTAAGCACACTTATATTGTTAGTAGGGAGTACTTAAGCATTTGAAACTTTTTCATTCTTTTGGTCTTTTACTCCTGACTAACCCATATGCATTTTTCAAAAAAATTCACCTATATTCTTTTCTTCAACTTCCACAACCACTATTTTCATTCTTTTTCAAGATTCTCACTCCTTTACTCTTTTGCATTTTCACTTAAGCTCTTAGGAGTTTTGGATCAAATCCCAAACTATTGAAAGAAAAGGATTCAGCTTTTAATATGGTTAATCAAAGAATAGGTTAAAGTATCAATGGGGCTAACTAGGATTATGCATTAAAGGTAGGTAAAGCAAACGATAATAATTAGGCTCATTCAAAGGAATACCTAAATCATCTCTTACAATCTATATCTCCTATTTCGCTTTGAAAATACACCAGGCAATTTCTAGACACTATACAATAGCAGGGACCATTAAAGAAACCTTACACTCAGTGCACATGCTCAATTCAAGACAGATTCAGTAGATTCTTAAAACAGCTAATCACAAGAATCCAGAATTAAGCTTTACGCATGCAGAGTCATTTTCACGAGCCTAATTGTCTCAAACGAAGTCATACTACTGCTAAACATGCTTTACAAATTAAATCACATACATCTCACAATCATGTATAACACACCATTATAGCATCAAGTAGTTAATCAGCTATGGGTTCAAACATAAAACCTACTAACTAATTTTCACACAAGAAGGTCGTCATCCATCGATCGTCGGGAAAAATCTTTAACTAAAGAAAAAGACAATTGTACCTGTGGTACCCTTGGGTAGCCTCCCAAGCAACTGTTGATTTTACGTTGAGGCACGAGTTGAACTATCCTTTTTAGGATATTCTCAAACAAGTATTCCCCTATCATATTTAGGCTTAGGTGTTAGAATGTCCTGCAATAGTGGACCTATGGAATTCACCACTCCACACTTAACATCTGTCTCCAAACTAATCATGCAAAGATCTCTGTAGTGTGTGGGTGGGTTGATATCCTGGTATAATCTGAAGAGCTCCTCATCATTATTTACCCTAATTTTCAGGATACCAGCTCTCGCATAAATTATTACTCCACCAGCAGCAAAGGATGGCCGTCCCAGGATGAGGGTACCTTATTATCAACTTTAAAGTCCAAATTATGAAATCAGCAGGTATGATAAATTTACCTACTTTGATGAGAAAGTCCTCAATAATTCCCTCTGGGGTCACTATTGACTTGTCCTCCAGCTGCAGCATCACTCTTGTGGGCCTTGGTTTCCCCAAAACCTATTGTGTTGAACAGAGATAGGGGTGTCAAATTCACTGCCACCCCTAAATCACATAAGGCCCTCATTATTCCTGCTTCACCTATTTGTACAGGGAGGGTGAAAGTCCTTGGGTATTTGAGATTTTTAGGCATTTTGCTCATTACCCCGTAAGTGAACTCAGTTTGTGCCATAGTCTAGACATCCACCAGCCGCACTTTGTTAGCAACCACATCCTTTTAAGTACTTGGCATACTTCGTCATACCCTACAAAACATCAAGTAAGGGAAAATTTATGTGAAGTTCTTTGAAGATTTCAAAGAACTTCTTAAATAAACTTCGTCCTTGCTCTTCTTGAGCCTTTAAGGGAATGGTGGTGGTGATCTCTATAGTGGCTGCAATGTTAATTGTTCATTATGAGTTGTAGCACTCTGATTATCTTATCTATTAGCTAATGGACCAAGTTTGACAAACTCTAGTTGCACCTCCTTTTTCTTATCCTTCTGTGGTTCGATCACTAACTGCTTGCCACTCCTCATACTGATGGAATTGACCTGTCGAGGGTTTTGATCTGTATCACTTGGTAAACCTACATGAGGTTTGTTATGTTAAGCAGCTAGTAATTGACCCATTTTCTTCTCTAAGTTTCTAGAGGCCATCTGCTGAACTTTTAAGTTTGAGGCCATCCTTGCCTGATTTTCTGCTATCTGGGTTTTGTTGGCCATAACATTCTGCAAAATCTTCTTAATGTTTCTATTGCTGGATTGGCCAATATTTGACCTGCTCTACAGCTGTTACTACTACTGCAGAGGCTGCTGAAAGCTTTGACACTGATTACCACCACAAGAAAAATTTGAGCGACTCCGCCAGCTTTTATTATAGAGGTTCCCATAATTCTGATTCCCTCTCTTAACATTACCTACAAAATCCACTGACTATGGATTCGCCCCGCAAGAGTCTACATTGTGCCGATTATTTCCACAAATCTCACACCAACTAGGAGCTAGTTGAACTGCATTAATCTGTGCCTGTGGCATTTTCATACTCGGTTTGCTGAACTGAGTCATCATCTGGTGCTGCAGTGAAGCTAACTGTGCTACTAAAGAATTAACACTGTTGACTTCAATAAACCTGGCCGCTCTCTTACCTACCCCTCTGGATGACTCACTGTGCCACTCTGGATTTCATTGTGCAATCTTGTTCAGTAGAGTGTACAACTCGTCATATGTCTTCTCAAGTGCTTTCCCACCTGATGCAGAGTATAGAAAGATTTTTGTATGTGGGTCTAGACTTTCCACAAAGGTAAGGGCTAACACTTAATTTAACTACTGATGATGTGTACAGTCTCTCAACAAAGACATGAACCTCTCCCACGCAAAGTATAAGTTCTCCTCAGGCCTTTGCTTTAAACTAAGGATCTCACTTCTGATCTTTGCAGTCTTTCCTGATTCCTTTCTAGGTCAACCCAGGTTTTGATGGAATTGGGTTTCTCTGCCTTCAGCCACCTCATTGCCTCACCTAAAAATGAAAATGGAAATACTATAAGTCTTACATAAGCAGTTGACACTCCGGTGGGGACAAAGCTATCACTGATTTCCAGGATGTTTTGTAGGTGCTGCTGTGGGTCTTCATGCATCAAGCCAGTGAATTGACCATTCAAGTGTAAAAGGTGCACCATATTTTGTTTCAGCTTAAAATTGCCTCCAAGCTCCGGTTTGCATATGCAGGAGGTCACATTTGTCATGAGTGGGATTGCCACTTTGCGAATTGGTCTGGCTGCGATTGGATTTGGCAACACTTCTTCCGACTCAACTGGTGGATGGGGTCATTCAAGAGATTCTCTTTGTAATACTTGAAACTTTCGCTCAAGAGTCTCTCTCCGTAGCATGTGCAACTGTCGTTCATGCTCCAACAGCAGATCCACCAGTTCTCTATTCCTTGCTAGTGTGCTGCAAGGACAACCTGTTTCTTTCAATGGAATAGACTATGACAAAGATTTTCAACACATAATAAAATTAAAAATTACACAAAAACTAAAAATTCGCGAAAAGTTCCGAGTCCCTGGCAACGCCGCCAAAAACTTATTAATCTCCAGTGCACACACAAGCGTATGTAGTCGTACAAGTAGTAAAGTAACTCTTGAAGAACCGGATGTCGAACACACAGGGACTAGTCTATTTAGCGATTATTCAATTTCAAGTGTTAAATTAAATTTCACAAGTGTTGAAGTTTCAAAGATTTGGATTTTTGTCTAAATTTAGAGGTGATCATAAATTAATCGGAATATAATAATGAAAAACATCTAGAGTTGAGGCCTAACAATCATGCACTGCTACATTCAACTTGGTTCAAGTATTGAAAATACGTTTGTTTTCTCACAAGATATATGCAATGTTCATGGACTTTCGAGCCTCTAAACATAACAAATTAGCCTCACAACTACATCGTTGAGTGGGGATTTGATGTCCTAATTCATGTGCATTTATCTACGTGGAATGGTTTATGGGGTTAACACCCTTAGTTATGGACTTTTGAACCTCTAACCATTTGAGCTAACTTAGTTTCACAACTACTTCTACGAGCGGTAATGTGACAATTCTATGTCGGTGTCTAGCTATCTTCCCATTTTATAACCAAGCAAGGCAAATAGGTATATTTTTATCCTAACCGCGAATCAAGTCTTTAAGACTTTGACCTTGCTTCTTGCATTCTTAGTTCTAATGTACGTTTTCTCTTTAGAGTTTTTGCCTAAGCCTAACAAATTCTAATGGTGATCAAGCATTAAAATGATTTAAAAAAAAAGAATTCAAGACAAACAACATCGAAAACTTTAACTAACAATGAAATTAAGATAAAACATTCATTTCATGTGTCCTCAACCCTATTTTTGCCACTCATGTTCATGCAAGAATTTATAAGATGGTAGAATTCTAGTAATTACAAGAAATGGTAAAGAAGAAATAAAGAAAAACCAACCCTAGATGAGTTTCCTCCTTTCTCCCTTCGCTTCTCTCCACTTTTCCAAAGATATTTCATGATAAATGAAAAATATGACCAAGTGTTCAATTTATAGTAAGTGAAAATTTGCAAAAATTGGTCGAGGTTGAACTTGCTCCATGCCATGCTGCCCATCCCGGCACAGCATTGGAGTGACACAGAGAAAACGTGGAGTGCTACTAGAATGCGGCGTCAGGCATGGCATGGAAGAAGGCTGTGCGCGTCGTCTGGCATGGAACGGGCATGAACGTGCAGATTGCATGGCGTGGCACGGGCTTGTCGCACATATTCACCGGAATGGGATTGCCTCTCGTGCGCAGAAGCTGGGCATGGCACAACGCCTAGCATGCCTGCCTCCTGCCATGACATGGACCTCAGCGCGCAGCCTGTGCTGCATGGCATGCTGCCTTGTGCAACAACTTATATCTTATGACATCTTCATGCGACTACTTGACCTTTCATTCCGAGCTTCATTGATCCTCGTGCATTTTCATATTTGACCCCTCTTAGAATATTTCACCTACAAAACAATAGGCTGATCAGATTGGCTAGTGTATGCACTTGAATATTCAAAATCACATGAGAATGTAATTAATTAAATTGACAAACATGACTAAAACTAAGTTATAAAACTGCATCTGGGCATCTAAATATGCCCAAGATCATTAATCTTCCTCCAGTTGGTAATTGAGTCGTTCAGCAACTCTGATAACCATAAAGTGGCCTTTCTAGAAAGAGAGAATGGGAAGAGTTTCAACCTTATCACGTCCTGGCTTACACTAGGTAACATGTACGCCTTGCATATCCTGAAAAATTCATCAAGTGCAGGTTAGCATCGTCAGCTCCATGAACACTAAACACACTTTCAAATTCAGTAGATGTATCATGGTGCTAGTGATATCAAACTTCTCCCTAGCAGGAAAAGGTGGTAGTATGATGGCTCCAGTTGACCCAACTTCATCAATGTCCAGGTCATCCTTATGATATAACTGAGGAGCATATCTCAGGCCTCTATTGCCCCTTCTATGGTGGCCAATATTTACAACTTCCTCCCGAGCATCCTTAGCTTCCTCAAGTGCATCTTGTCGAGCTAACTTAGCTTGCCGAGCTTCTTCATCCATACGGGCCTCTCTCTGCTCAGGGTTCTCCATTCTCTGAAGAGTTCGCTCTGAGTAAAGATCAAGAGGAATCATGGGGTTTTTGCTCCGTTGGATACTTTATATTCACCAAGAGACTACATGTGGGTGTATAAAACAAAAAGAAAGAAAAGAAAATGTGAATGATGAATTAACAACTAAAAGTTAAACACAACAATTACTCTAATCCTAAGTTGTATTCCCCGACAACAATGCTACTTTTGATAAAGCTGAAATCACACTCCTATAAAAGTATGATGCATGCATTGTCAATATATATCCCAATAAAGGTTAGGGTCAATCCCACTTGATTATTGCAAGAATTAATGAAGAACAAGTCAAGAACAATGGAAGAATCAACTTAAGAAAATCCAAAAAGTTGTTCTCCAATACTCAAAACTCTCTACAATTGGTCTCTCTCATTGTCTCTCTCCAAACTCTGACTCTCCTTAACAAAAATAACCTACAAACGTATTTATAAAAATAATTAGAAACATTTCCTAAATTAACAAGGAAACTACTTAAACTGTTGCCGACTTCACCTACGACCCGTAACACAATTATATGAGTCGTACCTTTACTTGTACATTGGCTAGCTTCTTCTGATTTTGGTTAAGTGTTGGAATCTGGTACAACTCGTACCATGAACCAACAAGTCATGAAATTTGGTCGTGTTTGAACTTGCAAATTTTGGCATCCTCTATTTACTTTCACGAGTGGCTTGGTATGACTCATACCATCATCCTACGACTCGTGACTTCCAGTCATATGTTGAGATATTCCATTCTTAAATTATTCTGGAGTTCATTATGGCTCCTTGGTATGGGTGTTAGGTACACATCACGATCAATTGTTACTACCCGTACCTGGAGACTTGTCCTACACAACATCTTCTAGTCATTATCATGACATGTACAACTCGTACAAGGGAGATACGACTCGTACAATAAGTTGTACTGCGCCTTTTGTCTCAAACACATTGCTTGGACTTTTCCACGACTCTCAGTACGGTTCACACCAAGAAGGTACGACTCATACTGAGATCCGTACTTAGCCCATTTTTTGCATTTTTTTCCTTCTTTTGCACATTTCAACTCCAACACATAATTTCCATAAAAACAAAGTAAAAGTGCATCGTATATATATTTACACACCTAAGTCCAGGCTTATTTCCTCAGTTTTAAGTGTCGAAAGTGTTGTAAACCCATAGCACGTTAGTGATTGATTT
Source organism: Datura stramonium (assembly GCA_018107945.1). Lineage (NCBI taxonomy): Eukaryota > Viridiplantae > Streptophyta > Magnoliopsida > Solanales > Solanaceae > Datura > Datura stramonium. The sequence continues at coordinate 198,605 of JACEIK010002134.1, read as the reverse complement.
CAAGGACAGTTTGGATGATTACCTACCTCTTATCAGTTTGCATACAACAATAGCTACCACTCCAATATTAAGATGGCTCCATTTGAGACATTATATGATAGGAGATGTAGGTATCCTACAGGGTGGTTTGAGGCTGGTGAAGCTACCCTAATAGGGCCTGATTTAGTACGTGAAGCCTTGCAAAAGGTTCAGCTTATCAGGGAACACCTTAAATCAGCTTGAAGTCATCGGAGATCATATGAGAATATGAGGAGAAGAGAGTTAGAGTTTGCTATGGATTATTGGATATGTCTGAAAATTTCACCTATGAAAGGAGTGAGGAGGTTTAGGAAGAAAGAAAAACTCAGTTCCCACTATGTTGGTCCTTAAAAAATCTTGAGATGCATTGGTACTGTAGCGTATGAGTTGGATTTGCCTGCGGAATTAACATATGTGCATCTAATCTTCCATGTGTCTTTGTTGAAGAAATGCATTCGTGATCCGACTTCAGTTGTGCCTTTAGAGAGTTTTTTTGTAAAAGATAGTCTCTCCTACGAAGATGTCCCAGTGCAGACTCTAGATCGTCAGGTTCGTAAGTTTAGGAATAAGGAGGTCACTTTAGTAAAAGTTTAATGGAGCAATTAGCTAGTTGAGGGAGCTACATGAGAAGCCGATGCAGATATGATGGTTGGATACCCTCACCTTTTTCCTTCTAGCTTAGCTTCAGCATTAGGTACTAAATTCCTCCTCAGTATTTTATTCAGTTTCATGTGAGTTTCATGCTCTTCAGTTTTATCCATTCCTTAGAATGCATCATTGGTGCGTGAGCTCAGTTCATTCATGTATCTTAGTTCGGAGTCAATCACTCCATCAATATTCATTTTATAGTTTCCAGTTTGGGATTGCAGCTCTTTCCCTATCTTTCTATCTTATTTAGTATCCTTCGAGGACGAATGCTCCCAAGGGGGAGATATTGTAGCATCCCAAAAGTTTCTTTTACCAAACCCCAAACTTAGAATGAAACCCAGAAGGAAACAAGAAAACTTTCCTCAAAATGACTCATAAAATGGGTCGTTGTCAGGAACAATGACCCGTTAAAACAGCCATTTGTTGCCCACTGCAGATGTCTTCCTATGATTCAACAAGCAATACAATGACCAATTTCTAGAAGTAACGAAACTTCATTTTTCCCGTTTTGAAAATGTCCAAAATCTTGTCAAAACCTTCCCCTTAAGCGAGATGACGAGTCATTGGAAGAAGTAACGACTCATCCTAACTTGCTATTAGGTGAAATTCAGAAAGTGTTCAAGTTAACTCCAGTGACCACGGGTGGAAACCCATTGTATCATATAATGGGTCATTTTATATATCCGTTAGGAGAGGTTAAAAATCATTCGAAATATTTTCCAGTATCGACGACTAGATTTGATGACCTCTCATGTCCTCTAATAGTTCATCCTTATGTCCATTGGTTGATGTCCAAAAACGTGGTTTCAGGCCCAGGATCAATGACTGGTCCCAAGGAGTTGTGGTCACAGCCAACGACTTTTTGTGTGAACCGTTGGATCCTGATAACAGTTTTTCAGACACTTTCTCCAAGGGAATTTTCGTAACTTTCCACCATTTTAATTACAAAAATACATCATATTGGGGTATTCTATGGGGAATTTAGAGGGATTATTCGAAATTACTCCCTCCTTCTCCCCTCACAATCTTAGAATTTCACCGTAAAAACCCAAACATGCATTTCAATGCAACAACTAGGGCTTCAATTCTCTTCTCAGAATTTCAAGTGTTGTCTCTGGGAATTCTCCATCAAGTATGTGGGAATTCAACAAGGTTCTCCTTCCACCCTTTTGTCCCAAGATTTCAATAATCCTAGCCTTGCAAATTCTAAAAAGCATGACCTAGGACTTTCCTTCTAATTGCTGAAATTCCCTACTTTTCTATGATGTCATACTTTCATGTTTAGTAATATCATATATTCTCGATAGTATTTTTGGCTCTATAGTATGTTTCATATGATATTGAATTTTTCCTAGTTTCTCAAGGAACCGTGAAATGTTCTTTACAGTGTTTCTATCATTTTTAGTATACTCACTAATAGTAATTTTATCAGTTTATCAATATATTTAGTACCCTAAATTATCAAGTCCTTTAGGTTCTCAAGATACTTCCAAATAAGTAGTTTTGACTTAACCTTAGGACACCATTTTAAGCTATTAGTACAGTTCAGTTATATATATATGACTCATTTGGCCTCTTCATGAGTAATTAAGCGACCCGTTCTGTTATATATATATATATATGTTATTGTCATCAATTGGGAGTAGTACTTAACACCGAGTGTTTCAAGGTTCCACGTACTGTCTGGCCAAGTACGTATCACAAGGGATTTAACCAAATGGTTTTTACGCTAGTGATCACACAAGCCCGGTCACCGTATCTTGGAAATATACGGTGGGCCCGACCAATAAGGAGTAAACATCGAACTCCATGTCTAGCTCATATGGTTATATTTCGGTTAACAAACACTACCGCAATATAATATGATCATAGTCCACAAATTCGCCTTAAAGATTTAAGATATGCTTATGACTTTAATTTCGTATACATTAATTCTTATAATATTTTTCTAATTTCTGTGCTCTTTCAATACTTATGATTCACATGGTTGTTCTATGTCATATGATAAGGCATATTTATATGCCAAATCGATACTCAAATGTATAGCTTTTGCTTTGTTTGTCCAATAATGTGTGTACATTCTCATGTAAATTGTACTGAAGTGTGATTTTATACTAACCAACATGATTAGCGTTGTTTTGTAGGAAAACATGCTTGATGGAGAAAATGACATGTTGGGAGAAATCTAAGATGAACTCGGAACGAGCAAGGAAGCCGGTTGATGAGCAAGGAACACATGGGCTCCGCGATGGAGCCGTGACACGCCGCATCGCGGATGCAATCTGCCCGGGAATTAAAAGTGCAAATTCCAAAGAAGGTCCGCGATCAGGCCGTGCCACGTTGGGATAAATTTTCCCAGACCTTGCAATTCCGCAGGGTCCGCGATTGCACCGTGGGCACGCCGCCATGCCCGCGATGGCCAGGCCACGGCTGGAAGCCACCATCATGACAATTTTGAGAGTTTCACAGCCGCACCGTGTCACTAGAGGCGTGTTCACACATGTACCCAGGACATATTTGTTATTCCGGAAAAATTATCCCTAGTATAACCGTAACACTTGTGCTCATTTTTAATTATTCTCGACTGCTGATAACGTGGGTTACATGCGCTTTGAGGACTCCAAAATTTAGGTTTTCTATCCCTTTCTTCTTCCTTTCAATTGTTTGCATGATTTCCATTCATTTAACGATGTTCAATCCACAAATGAGTGGCTAATTACCTTTCTTGTTGAGGTTATGAACTATTGTATTGAAATGTGATTATTGAATTGCTGGTTTATTTCATCTTTTCTTCTATGGTTGTTCTATTTAATTCTTGTTCTATTTAATTCTTGTTCTTACTACGTTAATATCCGCCAATGTTAATGTAATCCAAAAGTCCGATGCCCGAGAGGGCAAGAACCTGGAAAGTTGTGAATTAATAGGGATATGATCTTTTCTTGGTTTGGGAAAATTGTTGGGTTGTGTGTGTTCAAAATGGCCTTATGTGATCTTGGGTGTGGAATCGGTTTGTATGGCTAGAACATGAATTTCTTCTTATCATTTAAAATGTAGGCGGAAGGTTCATGATTCTTAAGTTGGGTTAAATACTTAATCCATAGGCATAAGTTTCGACTAGCAACCGGGGGAAAAGATAAACCATGTATAATGATAATTGAAACATGGAATCTGATCTAGAAAAGTTTCGAGGTATTACAAATAATTTGTATTTAATTAATTAAATTTTAAATTTGTTATAAAAATAGTTTGCAAATACAAAACTTCTTCTTTACTAATCGTCTTCTTTATTATAGTTGTAGTAAATTAGCACTTGAAAAGGTTTTACCCCGTAGTCCCGTCCCGTGGGTTCGACATTCCTGGCTTCTTAAAAAGAGCTAATTATATTACTTGCACGACCCGTCACTCGCGTGCCTGTCAAGTTTTTGCGCCGTTGCCTGCAGGGGGAATTAGGCAATTGGTGAAAGTTTAATTTTTCTTAGACGTGTTAGTTTGCTATTTTCAAAGATTTTATTGTTGACAACTTGGTCTTAGCCTCTATTTTGCGATAATGATTCGTTGAACACCGGTAAGAGACAAAGGTTTGGTGGACTCATCCTTAGAGCCTAAAGACAGTTTTCATCGCCAACCCGGAGAGAAGCTCTAGAGAGAAAATTGCGCTTGCTCGTACAAACTATTATGAGCAACCACAGTATCCACCACTCAGGCAAAAGATTAGTGCCCGAGGAATTAGCAAACGTGCCGGTTCAAGGATGGCAATCCCATGCTAGTAATGTTACATCTAGCATCCGCAAACCCGAGCCAGAGGGAGGTTCGAGCTTAAATGTACACATGGGTAATTGCCGCACACAAGCGGCAAGCATGTGTCTCCCTCACGAGGATCCACAACATCTTCGTAATTTTCTCTGAGATAAGTGACACTTACATCCCCGCCGGGAGTGTCAACAGACACGCCTTCAGTTTACACTTTTCCCATTTTCACTTTTGGGAGAAGCCAAGAGGTGGCTGAAAGCCGAGCCACCAAACTCTATAACCACATGGGATGATCTTGCAAAGAAGTTCTTGGATCCATCTTTCCTTCCTGAAACAAGAAGGTTAGAAGTTCAAATTCTAAGTTTTAAACAAAGAGAAGGAGAGAATCTGGTGACGCTTGGGAGAGATTCAAATCATTGTTGAGGGACTGCCCTCATCACCATCAATCAAATGATGTGCTGGTGCACACTTTATAGAGGGTTTGGAACCCCCACACAAAAATTTTGTCGGATCTTGCACTGGGACAAGCTTTTCTTTAGAAAAGACTTACGAGGAGCTTTATTCTTTGCTTAATCGTATTTCCTCGCAGGGAACCGTGAGTGGAATGCGGACTCTTCAAGGGGAGGAGCAAGGAAAGCAAAACTGAGTCTGAAGTGGATGGGTTTATAGCTATCGGGCCTACGTATAGCCGCCTTGCAGAATCAATTAAACACCCATTTCGGCAACATGAACTCGAGCCGCCCTCAAGTCTCTGAATGCAAGCACAGATTTGGTGTGAAGTGCGGGAGCAATGAACACTCAAACTGAGTGTTGTGGAGCAACCAGACTTATGAACTTTGTCTGAGAATGCACAAGAACAATCACCAACAAAGATGGGAACAAATATACAACTCTAATTGGAGGAATCACCCAATTTCGGGGTAGCAACAACCACTGAGGGTGAGTTCAGCCAGGATGCAGCGGAATCATGAGGGCCACGTAATCATCGTGCACAATACAGAACAACAATGCCCCTCCTCCGCCACCATCACCCAAATAAGGAGGAGATGTTCACAAAACTGGGAGAGCCAGTCAAGCTCAATCAAGTGAGTCGACTATGTCAAATCTGGGCAAACAAGTCAAGAACACCGCCTAGCTACCAAGGCACCGGAGTATCAATTTGGGCAATTTGTTGGAGCCCGTAATCAAAGCCTAGAGGAGGACTCCCAAAGGACAATGCATCCCAACCCTAAGCAAACAATACAAAGACCACGCAGGAGTGGTTTTGCAGCTGAAGGAGGTGGAACCCGAAAGACCACCTCAGCTCTGGGAGCGCCAGGCTTTTGAGAGGAGCGTAATGACGAGGGGAAACACAAAGATGCGCGGGAATCGTAAAGACCTCCACCCCCGTCTCTAACGATTAAGGAAGCACAAGGAGGAGGCGTGCTTCAAGAAATTCATGGAGGTGCTTAAACAAATACACATTAATTTACCTCTTGCTGTTTTGCAGTGAGTGCCCAAGTATGCAAAATATATAGTTGACATCGTGGCCAACAAAAGTAGGTTTACCGAATATGCCACGGTGGCCCTTACGGAGGAGTGCACTCCCTGATACAAAATTCCAGTCTACGAAGCTCAAAGATCCTGAGCCACAATTCAAATAACAACGGGCAAAGTATCCAGCTTCATGCTTGTGTGATTTGGGAGCGAGCATTAACTCATGCCAACCTCGGTATTCAAGGTTAGAAGGTCTAGGAATTTAAATCTACAATGCTGGATTTTACAAACTATGACGTTCCTTAGCAAGACTGGTGACAAGATTGTGGAGGACTCATAGTGTTCCGCCTCCCTAATCTTCCCAAGGGATTTTGTTGTGTTGGACTTTGAGCCGTACGCTAAGTCCCATTTATTTTGGGACGACCTTTCTTGGCAACTGAAAGCTGCCATAGATGTAGTCAAGGGGCCGCCTAACTATGCGAGCACATGACAAGGTGGAGGTGTTCGATGTACAAGGCCACCAAGCTCCCGGCCGTGTACGAGAACCCGTTGATTAACGCATTTCGAGCAACCGAATGTCGCTGTGTGGCGTTGAACATCGAGAATTAATGGGAGAGCTCCCCGATAAAAGGTAGCTTGATGAGGGTGTGTGGACGTCGTGAGAAATCGTCCGTCACCCTAGGGCGTAATGAGCTTAAACGACATCGAGCCGAGACGGTAAACTGTGCGCCGCACGAGAGGCAACCCGTAATTGTAATTGTATATTGTACATAAGAAAGAAGAAAAAGAAGAAAAGATTTTTTATTTTTATTTATTTTTTTATGTATAGTAGTGTAAATAGAAAAAATAAAAATATTTTGTTCCTCAACCCTTGGAATTCTAACCGATTTCTTTTGGTAAGATGTTTTACAAAGGATCTGGAGGGAAAATGCAAAGGAACGCAAAAGGGAAAAACGAGGTAAGAAAAAAATTTTTTTTTTTTTTTTAAGTGGCGAAACAAAGGAGCTCCGCGCGATGGCTCCGTGTCACTGAGGGTAGCCTCCACGCTACCCTCCATGACACGTTGAAGGCAAAACTGGAATTTTACAAATTCCGTCACGCTCGCGCTGAGCGTTCTCCGTGTCACGGAGGGCATGCTCCGCGCTACCCTCCGTGACACATTGACGTGAAGCACGCGCTGGTCACACCGGTCACAATCACGGCGACCCGCGAAATCCCAATTTTTAAACCCCAAATCCTCATTTTTCTCATTTTCACACCTCCGCGATAAACCCCCCCCAAAATCCCTCCCCTCAACGTGTCACTGCATTAGAGCAAATTCATCAATTTTCTTCGATATCATCTGACAAAGGTATGTTCTGAACTCAACTTTAATTTTTTAGCTAAAAATTTCGATTTCTAACATTAACTAGGAAGAATCCATGCCCTAGATATAAATTGAGCTAAAATACATCTTTATGTTGTCGATTGTTGTTCGTAGTATCGTTGTGATCATATGAACTCGATAATTACATGCTTAATTGAATTTGTGTGAAAATTGTAGCTGGGGGTTGGGTTGTGAATTTAAAAGGTTGAATTGAGGTTGAGTTGTTGAAAAATTGTTGGGTTGTGCATGTTGGGTGAATTGAATCGTGTTATGCTTATCGTGTTATGCTTAAGAAACGATGAAATTATCTGGGGAGCGAATTGGGTGAACTTTCACGAAATCATCGAAGCTCATCAAAATCAGGAAATTGCTTAGGTTGAGTTTGTAGAATATTCTTATTTTTCTCGTTATCTTTTAGCTAAGTGCCATGTGATGAAATGATTATCGATAGTACGTTGGAATTAGCCGTACGAAGTCCGAAAGTAGTACATAGAGGTGATACTCTATTACACTTTGGCAAAATGAGAAAATTTTGTTTGTGTTGTTTTTCTTTTTTTTTAGTTGTTGTTCGAGTTTTGTTATCTTTTAAAATTGTAGAAACAAATGTGATCTTGCCAAAATGCATAATGAGCTAAAGACTAAGTGTGGGGTGGCCGAGCCAAAACCCAACCTTAGTCAAGCTAATTTTAACTCGACCGACATTGAGACTGCCCGTTTTCTTGACAGAACAATGTCGAGCAAAAGGTGACAAAGGTAAGGGCGCACTAACATCAGCGCCGACGAAAGAGGTTGAGATCGAGCAAGCATCTCCAAGATCGGTAGTTCCACGCGCGCCGCCGTCAATATGGAACGCGATGGGTGACCGAGAGGAAGGAAGAAGTGGTACACCAAATACAAGGAGAACAAATATTTCCCCGAGGAGCACATCACATCTTAGACCCATCAAGTACGTGAGTTCCCCTGATGGTTCATCTGATTGACGCGCCGGGCTACGTTTCATTTTTGACGAGCCCAAGTGAGTGCAATCTCGCACTTCACGGAATTCTATGCCAACTGAACCCGACACCAGGAGTCACACCATCAAAATAAGGGGCCAGATTGTCACACCGGAGCCTCACCACCTCAATGCCATCCTAAGGGCGCAAAATACTGACGCCCACGTACTCCTAAGAAATTCAATATCACTCCACCCTATGCGATATCAGACGCACGTTGCGTGGGTCTTGGCCTACTAAGACGCTGGAGCAGCACAAGGAGAGGGGCTACCATCGCACACGCCCTAAGTACGTATGAATGTGGAAGCCAGATCTCGGCTTAAAATTATTTCGCTTCCGTTTGATTCCGGCATGACTCGAGTGTGACCCGGGATCGTGTATGTGCTTGGTATATGCCCCGATGAAAGGGCCGAGATCAATGTTGGGGCGTGATCATATCCGCCATGAACAGGGCCCGATTGCATCAAGGGCACAGTACGATTCTGGCGGCCGCACTCACGTCAGGAGGGGCCTTGAGGTCGAGGAAGAGGCCCTAGACTACATCCCGCAGTGGAGCTGGCAGCCATGATGTTACAAAACTAAGGCGCCCGACACCACTCACGGCTGCTCACATTGGCCGAGCGACATGCTCGATGACTAATATATGTCCCGCATGTTCGGATGCGATGTCTGGGTGGGAGACCTAAGAATCTGAGGACGAGCTATGGCAAATGACTTAGATTACTCCTTTTGCTTAGAATCTGGCACTATGTCGGGTGGTCCCAGTTTTTGTGGAGCCCGTAGATGATTATGTCCCCATCACGAGGAGACACGTCATGGGGATTCCGACGTTGAGTCGGAGGAGGACGTTGGTGGAGACTCGCATGGGGGACGAGGCGGCAATACCTGATGAAGAAGTGGGAGTACTTGACTCGATCAGGAGTTTCACAAACCACCCTTCTGTTTGTAATTGTATGAACACCGGGACAAGGCATTTGATTTTAAGTGTGGGGCGGGTAGTTAGGTGGTGCCGAATTTGCCTTTGTCTTGTATATTATCACATGTTCTTTGTTCTCGTTGTTGTGTTTGTGTTCCAATGTGACTCTGCTTACGTGTATGTTCGTTTTTGTAAATATTGTTGTTGTGAAGCCGTGTGTGTGTGTCATAACGTTGTTAGTCAGTTGTGTAAATAACTTTGTCGAAATTATCGATATTTTTAAAATTTTTCAGAATTAGTTTTTCTTTGGGTTTCTGAGTTTGTTTTCTGGGCTCTTTTGCCGAGGAGAGTCCCATTGAACCGAAGTCATAAATAGGGGTGCAATCTCTTCTCTATGATGGATGATGACGATCGTCTTAAGGAAAAGGTAGTCGATAGGAGTAGTTATAATTTTTTTATATTGTTTATTTTTGTTGGTTTGTTGGTTGTATCCCATGCATGTTGCGACGCTATGGCTATGAAATTCTTGTTACGTGTTTTACATAATAATTATATGGCAAAGATGATTCGTAGAAAGCATGCAAATTTTTGTACATATGTAAGACACTTATGCCATAGAATTCGATTCTCGGCAGATTGAGGCTTAATTTTGAATTGGTGATTAGCTGATTAAAGAGTCCGTGAAGTCGTCTTGAGTTGAGCATGTGCATCGAGTGTATATTTTGTGATTTGTTTATTCCATGCTATTGTTGATTGTCTAGAACCTGCTCGTTGTGTATACGAAAATCTAAATGAAGGAAGTGTAGTGTAGGAAAGGATGTAGGCATTTTCTTAACCAAAGCTTTTCTGTTTTCCTTTTCATACCTACCTTGAAGATTAAACTTCTAGTCAGCCCGAGCCTTCACTTCTTATAATTTTTTTTCTTTCTAAGCTTCTTTTGTCGAAAAGGGTGTGAAACCAAGCACCCTCTTTTCTCGTCCATGGCCCAAACCAAATTTCGAAGCTCTTAAGCGCTCAAGAAAATATAAAATTTTCCTATGGTGTCAAGGAGTGAAATGATGAAAAGAAAAGAAAGGGAGGAAAAGAAAAGTGATAAAAAGAGAAAGAAAGAAAAAGGAAAAAGAGTCGGTGGTGAAATGGCCAGATTTGAAGGAAAGAAAGTTGTATAACTCATTTTTTCTTCATTAGTCCGGTGTGTTAAAGAAATGGGTAGATAAACATAAAGATAAACTTCAAGAGAAGGAGGAGAAGGAAGAAAATATTTCCGTAATGTGATGGGATGTGTGAAAAAGCGCTTAAGGAAGCTAGTTACTATTATTGGTTAGCCTAGTATATACTAGTTCCGTAGCTTACATTACAACCCGTTAAGTCCTACGTGATCTTACATCACGCATCCATATATTAGTGGAGTAATACACTAAGGCAAAGCTTATGGGTCATGACACAATGCATGTGAATTCTTTTGGGAGAGTGAGCGAAGAAGCAGATATAAATACCCCGACATGAATTTCTTTAGAGTTCACGTGACTAAAACAGGAATCTCTCTCTATGTTGTGAGGGCAATATGTTTGATGATAGAAATAAATTCGTGCCTGATATCTTGGTCAATCTAATATGCATGAGTTTGCCGATATCGAGAGTCGATTCTTGTGTTAGGAGGTCTTGATTTATTAAGTGTCGTTGTAATGATGATACTATGCATGTTTTTCATGATGATTTGTTGTGAACATAATTTATAACCGTTAAATGGACAGTCGAGCTAAAGTAGCTGGCGATGGGATATCAATTTCATGAGGTGTATAAGCATTGTTCGAGACGAACAAGATTTTTAAGTGTGGGGGTAGGTGATAAGGGGGCATATTTATATGCCAAATCGATACTCAAATGTATAGCTTTTGCTTTGTTTGTCCAATAATGTGTACATTCTCACAAATTGTACCTAAGTGTGATTTTATACTAACCAACATGATTAGCATTGTTTTGTAGGAAAAACATGCTTTTGATGGAGAAAATGACATGTTGGGAGAAATTACATGAATCCCTGGAACGAGCAAGGAAGCCGTTGGATGAGCAAGGAACACAAGGGCTCGCGATGGAGCCGGTGGACACGCTCGCATCGCGGATGCACCGCCTGGAATTAAAGTGCAAGAAATTCCATGGAAGGTCCGCGATCAGGCCGTGCCACGTTGGGATTACCCCCCTGCATCTTGCAATTCCGCAGGGTCCGCGGATGACCGTGGCACGCCGGCCATGCTCCGCGATGCATGTCGTGTACACGCTAAGCGCAATTACCTCGGGCGGACAATTTCCAGAGCTCGCGTTGGCACCGTGTCACGGAGGCAAAGGTTCGCGATGCACTCCGTGACACGTTGCTTGTTATTCCGGAAAAATTATCCCTAGTATAATAGAATAATTTAGGTTTATTTTTAATTATTCTCGACTTGGTGGAGCAAGAACGTGGGTTACATGCGCTTTGAGGATGAAAATTCTTAGGTTTTCTATCCCTTTCTTCCTTTCAATTGTTTGCATGATTTCCATTCATTTAACGATGTTCAATCCACAAATGAGTGGCTAATTCCCCTTCTTGCTGAGGTTATGAACTATTGTATTGAAATGTGATTATTGAATTGCTGGTTTATTTCATCTTTTCTTCTATGGTTGTTCTATTTAATTCTCGTTTCCACGCTAATGCTAATATCTCGCCAATGTTAATGTAAATCCAAAAAGTCCTATTTCACCCGAGAGGGCAAGAAGCCGGAAAGCGAGAATGAATAGGATATGATCTTTCTTTTGGTTTGGGAAAATTGGGAATTGATTTACCTTCAGATAGAAATATACCTGAAAGTCGTATTAGTCATGCGTGGAATCTATTTTTGTATGGCTAGAACATGAATTTTCTTGTCACGTAAATGTAGGTGGAAGGTTCATGATTCTTAAGTTGGGTTAAATACTTAATCCATAGGCATAAGTCTCACTTAGCAACCGGGGAAAAGATAAACCATGTATATCGATAGTTGCTTCCTTTACATGTTCTTTTCGTAGCCTCAAAGATGCTCACATTCATAGTTCGGACTAACCGTATAAACATTTTAACTTTGTTAGTAAAAATAGTTTCCAAAATACCAAACTCCTTCTTTACACCGTTGTCTTCATTATTATAGTTGTAGTAAATTAGCACTTGAAAAGGTTTCACCCCGTAGTCCTGTCCTTGTGGGTTCGACATTCCGGTTCTTAAAAAGAGCCACTATATTACTTGCACGACCCGTACACTTGCGGGCTCATCATCATATCAATCTAGTTTATGTATTATCAACACTTTTATGTTTTATCTAATATCTCGCATAATCAATACATTCCCAATATTAATGCGTACATTCTATGCTATGTCATTTTATGATATAGGCTTAGGTACCCAGTCTCAGCATCGCAATTAGCTTCCCTGGAAATATACAACACTGTTCTATTGGTGAATCCTCATCTTTCGAGGACCGGAGATGTTCCTTCTATTTTAGTAGAACTGGTTCAGTTTTTCAGACTTAGAGTTAGTCGGGGCTTGTCCCAGCAACTCATCTTTTAGTAGAGGTTTTTAGACAGTATAGTATTAGTTTCAACTTATTATTATTAGTGTTGTTTAAAACATCAGTACTTACTAGATTTTATGTTTTCTCATAAAAGATTGTTTTTACACTTCATTAGCTTTCGCTCAGTTTTCTATTTAATTTCTAGTATGTAAGTAATATGTTATGCCATGGGTTAGCTTGTGTTCACTTGTGACTCTAAGTACTGTGTCGCTTCCAGGGTGTAGAATAAGGTCGTGATACATTTAGAACTAACTCAAAATGAAATATTTGGGCCAACATGAATCCTATGTAGTTTAGCAATCAAGATATACCAAAATCTTACCATTATGTGCCCTCACCATTTGGAGAGTTGCCATTTCACACTCAAGGTATATATAATAATATGAACTTGGGCATATATATATATAACAAAATCACTCACTCTCTCAAAGAACTAAACATGCATGCAAAAGGCGACCCATGGGCTTGCCCTAAGTGTAACACTCCGGTAATATATAACATAGAATCAAGGATCAATAAGGACTTAAGTGTCAGGACCACAGTTCAAACCCTAGCCGTAACACGGGACAAGGAACCCCGAGAGGCTCCAAGTCGACCCATGGCATTATCATAGCATACACTTAACATGAGAACGACTAACAACATAAATAAGCAGAAGGTAATAACATGAATCTAATCTAGGCCATAACAACAATTTAATAACACTTAGATACAATGCTGAATCTTTCTAGATAAGTCTGAAAGCCTTCTACTAAACTGATGAGTTATTGGGACAAGCCCCCAGATAATTCCTAAAGTCTAAAAAATGAAACATAGTAAAATATGAAGATAATCACGTCCTCGAAGGATGAGGACTCACCAATAGCTGCTGAATAGGGATGAAGCATAGCTAACCACGAGGCCGAGCCTGGAAACCTAAATCTATATCATGAAATGATATAGCACAAAAGGTGTCCGGTCAGTACTTGGAATGTACTGAGCATGCGGGATAACATAAATAACTCAATAATCAAATATACGATAAGGATTTAATTAAATACATCAACATAGCTGCTTCAACATGTTAGTAGGCACACTCTATGGTTCACATATACAGATATACATAATACTTCTCTTTGAATCTCATTGATATAACATCTTAGAACTCATGCATAAGGGTCAAGTTCTAAACATTTAATAAGTTCCAAATCTGAAGTTAGTATCACATACTGTACTAGATCATTACTGATAACTGAGACTGATCAACATCTTATTAAGCCCGTTATAATCTGAAAGCTGGGTCATGCAAAACTTAGTTATACTATTATCATCATTAAGGGAGTCTCTCTCTACTATGGAGGATCCCGACTGTACTAGGGAGTCACTCTGTACTATGGAGGATCCCAACTGATGCTAGGGAGTCACTCTCTACTATGGAAGATACCAACTGATGCAAGGGAGTCACTATCTACTATGGAGGATCTCGACTACTGCTAGAATCTGAGAGGTACTAGTCTGACATTACATACATATATCTGGTCTCTACTACTGCAGCTAATCAGAACATGAACATACTCTGCTTTCTTCAAAAATCATTCATTTCGGAAGGATCGAGGCTACTTTCTACTAACAACAAGCCCAACGTTCAGAAATTATCATTCTCATGCTTTATCGTCACAATTCATATCATCATGGAGCCATACTATAATTTTTTCATAGGTCTAACATGAATGAACACATTTAGTTTCACATCATTAAATTCCAGCTTCATATTAATCAGCATGTATCATAGAGACATTCATGACCCATACATTCAACTCATACTTTAACTGGCATACATTGAGTCATATAATTTAGATTTACAGGAAGCTATGTGCTTACACATATTTCATCATGTACAACAAACTCATATGGGAACTGTGCATCTTGGTTTCATGAGACCCATTTCACGATTGGTTCCAATTAATGAGAAGAATGCAGTAGATAATCCATTATCATAAATTTACTTCTTACCCAATTAATTGCATCAATACATTGGGAAATGCATATTTTACTTTCAATTATTCATGTCCATGAACTCTAATTTAATCTCATCACATGTATCATTGAAATATTCAAATTCTCATGGGTAATCATATAATCTTCACATATTAAACATGGGTGCAAGAGATTTGTGATAATTGAATGATAATGAAAAAAACCTTATTTAAATCTCTAATCATTCATGAAGAATATCTCATAACTCCACACTTTTTATCACCCAACACATAATTCAAGATAACCCAATCATTTTACACCGTACTTATCTCATAGTCACAACGGATCTTGAAATTTAAAGAGTTGTAGTAGGATTCACCATCAATTTAAAACCCTAGATAATGCATCTTCTAGAATAGTAGAAATTGGGCGTTTTAAGTGAAAACATTTTAGAGCATAAGAATGGAAGAGTATCCTTGTTGAAAAACCCGCATACCTGGTAGAAGAACCCAGCTCGAAATCTTCCTTGAAGCTTGATGAACACCTTGGTAAAGTTATTGAATCTTGAGAGGATGCGAAGAATAAGAACTTGAGGGATATCTTGAGAGAATTAGGGTTTAGGCTTGTAGAAACCCTTAAAAATGTCCCAAAAATAGACAAAACGATGCAGTTTAAAAGTTAATAAACCTAGGAGTTTACAAAAATGTCCTTGAAGAAAATTGGGAATTTCCCCGAATCTAGAGTCACGACTAATGTAACGAGTCGTCGTCCCATCGAATGACTCTTCATCTTACCAGTTAAGCAAACTGGAAAATTCACACAGTTTTGTCATTCTTCAAACCACGACCAACATAACAAGTCATTACTCCACCCAATGACTCGTTAGACCCATTCGTCAAGTGCACTGGAAGACTACTTCACAACTTAAACTCTTCCCATCAAACAACAGAAATGAAGAGTCGTTCCCACACTTAATGACTCGTCACATTCTTCCATCAACTACACTGACTTCTCACTTGATTCATTACCAGACGACCAACCTAACAAATTGTTGCCAGGCAAGATGACTTGTCAAGTTGTCTGTGGACACTAGGCTTTGCAACCCCTACACACAGTTCATCATGGGTCAAACCACGACCCGTTATGTCTCCTAACGAGTAGTGCTCTGACTAGTTCTGAGGAAAAATTTCTATTGATTTTTTTGCTGAGCTTGTTCTAACTTGGGGTCTGATCTCTAGGACTTTCGGGGTGTTACATTAAGATGGTTGTTATGTAGGCCAAGGGACGGGTTGGAACTATTTGGCCAAGATAGTTACTAATCTCCCTAAGCATTTTAATACTTCACAACTCTTTCATTTTTTTTGTACATTCTTCAAACTCCTATTTTTCTCCTTATACCTTCTTTTATTTCTCAATTTGCACTTAGGTGAGTAGTAGGAAATTTTTTCAACATTAAGTTCATTCACAAATTTTTTCTTTCTTCTTTTCATTCTTTCATTTTCTTTCAAACTTTTTCTCATTTGTTTTTCCCTAGTAATATTACCTTCCTTGTATATGCAATTTTCACCCTTTTCATTTCTTCTAATTTCCACACTTTTAACTTTCCCCTCTTGTCTCAACCTATATATGCTCCTTTCATGCAAAATTTTCAATAAAGTGCTCTAGGAGTCATTCGAATCAAATAAAGGTCAATAGAAAAAAATGGGATTAAGGTTGTAATATGGCTATCAAAAGAATACGCTAAGGCTCAAAATGACTAACTAGGATAATTACATAAAAGTAGGTAAAATATGATACAAATAGGCTACCAAAGAAATTCATATATCACTTTCTAGGTTCAACATTCTCATTTTGTTTTGGACATACATCAGGCAAGTTCTAGACAACACATTGCAAGAATGGAGTATACTAAAATATCTCACTCACACAATGCCACACATGGTTCAACAATAGTAATTAATATTACATAAACACATATATCCATATTGAAAGCGTAACATAATTAAGCCCAATTTTTCAAACATAGGAGTCAAGTTCCAAAAGTCTAAGTGTTTCTATGTTTTTCATACATTTTTTAGTGAATTTCACAAAGTCTCGATGATACCTAAGTGAAGCACCTAGCATTCGTAAGGTTCATGTTCTTGCTCTCCTAATGACTGATTTTCCCTTAAGATGGTTGTCATCCATCCATTATCAGGAAAAGTCATGACTCTAAAAATCTAGATCCTCTAATTGGTTCTAAGGGACAATCCACCGAAAAAGTACCAAAAATAAAAATCAAGGGAATTCAAATAAAAAACAAATCATCACCCTAAAAAAAATACTACAAGCTAGAAGGATAAATCATAACTCATAAAAAAACTAGGTCCACCATGAACAAATTTAGCAATGAAAGCGTACATGGTTTAATGAAGTTTACTTCTCCCATCCTACACTTAATCGGTAGCACTGTCCTCAGTGCTAAAACAGTAAAGTATAAGTAAAAGAGTGAAAAAAGAATCCTCTGGGCCTCTTATCCTCATCATCTATGGGGGCAAAAGCAGCTTCCCCCATCTCAGAATCATCTCCATCATCAGACTCTAAATTAGAGTCCACTCTAGACCGCTCCTCATTTGTGGCATCATGATCATCTAGGGGCTCCTCAAATCCATGCCAAACTCTATAGAGAGATCTCGAATTCTTGCTCAAGGGGTAATCTATGTTAAGCTACTAAAGCTACTACTCTGTCACTCCATTCATTCTCAACTGCATCATTTACATGTCATATAGGTGACTTAGCATATTATCAATGCACGCATGGAGCTCCCTAATAGATAGAAATGGATCATGTATTCCCTTAGGATCCCTAGTATTCATCACGTCAACCCCATTTGGGTCATATCTAGGTCTATAATCAACCACCTCCTCATCTATTTGATGCCCTCTCAAAAATTGGGTCAAGAGACCTCTAAAACTGAATTTTTTCCCTTTCTTCACCCTTTCCCTTCTCAAAACATCCTTAATAAATGCACCAATATTAACTGGCATCCCAGTCATCAAAGCATATACAAGACACACCCTCTCCCTTGTAACATGATTCATATGCTTCCTGGGCACCAAACAAGCATGAATAATTTTCAACCAAATCCTAGCTTCCCTTCTCATATGCGCATATGGGAAAGACACATGATACCCTTATTTTAGGTGGAAGGCCCATTGTGTGACCATGTTTGGGCCACTAATAGTGTGTCGACTTAATTTATAGGGGGGTCACAAAATCAAGTTTTTGAATTATTGTGGGTTAATGCTAGGTGAACTAAGTAATGTATTCAAAATCGCAGGAGAAAAATTAACAATTTGCCTCTAATTTGCACTTAGTTTGACCTCTCCTTAGGATACTAATTTGCTAGAAATTCCCTACCATATTCAAATTATATTCACCTAGATCATTATATACAAAGTCTATCCCAAGAGTGTGCAATCTTTCAATAAGGAAATTCGGATGCCAAGTTCACTCTCACTATAACATTTTAGGCTTTTAGCCACCCTTGTATATTGTGGCCTAAACTAGCAAAAAGTGTGGCCTTTGATCTAAGGAAACACTTTTTGGGGGGTGGCCTAAGGAGGCATAACTTTTGACTTTACGCCACGCTTTACAAGTATTTCCATATAAACTATGCTTGAAAAGCATGGCCAATGAGGCACAAAGGCCACTCTTTGTAGCATCTAATTAGCTACACTTTTATTTGATAAAGGGATGCTTGCAAAAGTGATCTTTACTTTGTTATTGGCCACTTTTAAAAGCGTAGCCTTTTATACCTATCCTACAACAACTCTTATAAAGTGTAACCTTTTCTTATGTACATGCCACAATTTATGATCAATAAGGTAGACAATTAACGTTCCTATAACTACAATATATACTTGTAGAATTTTATATCCACAATCTAATTAAATAATAATACTTTTTGTTTGCATATAT
>JACEIK010002134.1:124118-134461 GCA_018107945.1 Datura stramonium | reverse complement strand
TATATATAAAATGTTGCTTTTAACAAAATTGTCACCACAAAAAGAAATGAAGAGCAGAAATACTGAAAGTCATAAAACAATGTACTGAGATTTCTTGTTCACTTACAGAAACAAAAATATAAACTTATAAAGAAAGGGAAATGGCTGATGGATCTTCTCTTATTATCCATGGCTGAGATACCCAAGCTATGTGGCGAAGAGATTGATGTTTTTGGCTGTGAAAACAATTTCTTAAAATTATTTTCTGGATTTTGAACCATAAATTAGTATTTGAAAAATATAAACAATGATATGAAATGCTAGGTGAAGTAGGGAAGAATCCACCTCTGATCATTTATTATACTGTTTGTAGGTTTTGAATAAGCATGTTCCTCAGAATCAGTTATATGAATCAGCGATATCCATCCTGCTTCATTTAGACCTGTTTCATTCCGATACTAAACAATATCGGGTTCTCTTCACACTCTAGAGACATTCAAATATCTAATTATATGAAAAAGGCTTATACCAAACCAAGTTTAACGAGATTCGGGTTTACAGCAGATGATTGTAAATCTGGAAACAAGATAGAATTACAAGTCTGATACTGCATACAACAGACACGATGGAGAAAGGAAAACAGATCATTCTTCAACTTCGGCAAACAAGAAGATCAGTAATGTATCATAATAAACATCAAAAACAGAACTGTCAAGGCTTCCACTTCTTTAAACGTCAGCAAGTACGGATTAGTGTTCAACATTAGCTTCGACTTCCTGAAATTCAATAGTACAAAACAAGTCAGTGTATAGCACTAAATTACATCATGAATAATTCACCAAGACATTGTCAAGAGTATGCATAGTTGGTTTTAAGGCTTAACCACTGTCACTACTTTTACTCCAAAGGTATAAAAGAACGAAACTCTTCCGGATCAGGAAAAAAAATGGAAACTGAACTTTTCATACTTCAAGGTTGACCATCACATCAGATCCTTCTAAAAGCACATCCTATTATCCATTGCCAACAATTTAACCAATAAAATAAACCTGCTCATACAAATTACAACATACAAACAAAAGGACTGAGGAAACTAGCGAAGTGGGATGAAAACTATGGGAGTTCATGGTATAAATCTATTTTAAAAAAACTAGACAATCTCTTCTCATATGTCTAAGCCTTAATGAACAGATTAAACCAATACCAGTGCAAAATATCTCTTCCGACAGCACATTTGCGCAATGTATGGATTTGCTGCACCTCTCAAAGTTTAAGTTCTGTATATTTGTACATCTAGTAGACATTGTTTTAAGCCAAATTATTATTCAATATCGTATTTAAATTGTCTAACTTATGGTAGTAACATTAGTGACCATATTTCCTCTTCTTTCATGGCCAATATCGAGTCCCTTTTTCATCCCACCATCTTCTACGAGTCTATTGACGGTCTCTATCCTAATAAAACAAAGGAGCAAAAACGCAAGGTCCCTTCACTTTATCCCCTTCGAATTTCCAGAGCGTCTACATGGAGTGCCATTTGGGTGACATTTTTCTTTTTTGATAATGGTATAAATTCTAACATTAATGCTTAGTACCAATTACACAAACTAGACTTGACCAAATTACATGACCCACTATTCCAAAACAATAAATCCTGAATACATTTAAATTTTTATAACAGCTACAGATTCCTTCTTCCCATTAAAGCATCTTTTATTCCTTTCTAGCCATATATTCCATACTATGCATAAGGGAACTCCAAAAATGCATAAAAATTTAGACCAAATCTGCCACAAAAAGCCACAAAGGAGTAGCAAGTGGATCCACTGATTCCCCAGCATTCTCACACAATATCCTCTCTTATGCAGCCTATCCTTCGTTAAACACACTGCGAGGGCAGCAAGCCACTTTGGTTGGTACCGTAGTCTTCCATATCAATTCCCATCCTGAGTTGGAAATGCATTCTGCTATTTGGCACTCCTTAAATTAGGAAGAAAACATGTCCTTAAGAAGCCTAATTTCTCTCCCATTTCCTACTTCTAGAATAATACTATTTTTGAACTCCCCCTCCCAGAGGTTCACAATATGTAGATCAGAATGTATTACTTAGACAATCATTTGCCCTCTCGGTATCCAGTTCGCACAACAACTTCCCTATAGATTTCTAATCTTAGCAGCTACGACAACCTCATAGTCATAGGTCATATCTACTAGGACTGCACAAGGATATATCTTCTTCCATAACGACGTATGTTATGCAGAACAAGATTATCCATAACTAGTGTAAATTTTCTTACTAGCTTATTTACTACTCTCTTTGCCCTATTTAAACTATCTCTTTAGCTCACAAAAATTGTCCCAAAATAGTTGTAACTTTAGGAATTGAAAACTAAAGTTGGCAATTATTTCCAATTATACCCTTAATAATAAAGAAATAATTCTTTTTAATAATGCTTGATTCTCAAAAAACATTTAGTAAATAGGGGTAAACTTAGTATATTACGTATATTATTCTTAATAGGCGTGAAAAGAGATAAAACGACAGTTCAAATGGGACGGAGGGAGTATTTCCTTTGTTCCATTCCATATGATTCTCTTTTCTTTTTTAGACTACTAGTACACGCGATGCATGGACAGTATTAGAAAATATCAATCACAGTAAACTATGATATGACTAGTTTTAGTATATTAGATCATATTATTATTTTCTTAAAATCTGATTATCATCATGATTGTAAATGTGATGTGAAGGACTCATGAATGGATTCACATATATTCAATATTTTGTCTCCTTAAACATATTAATGTCTTGTCTAATATTTGACAAATATACCGGAAGTAGTTGCTAGATAGATGCCCTGAAGCTCATGGACTGTTCTCCAAGAATCAGTCCTCAAGCTGTAAATGTGGACCACAGTCTTCCAATGGTAAGTGCTGTACAATCTATGATAATCTACAAATACAGCTTTATAATCGGCATGTGAGTGGTCATATCCAAAACCATATTTGGTATGTAAGGAGGAACGTCCGGTGAAATTAATTATTTCTTTTGACTTGTTAATGGCAGGGTTCCATATATATAATTTCACTGTGTGATTGAACAGACAAATGAGTCCATTGGCAGAGCCCACAATGGAAGTAGATAAAGTGCGGTTTCTGAAGGGAGAATCCAAGTCAAATAATAGGTGTTCGGTGTCTTTGTTAAACAGGGGAGAGAGTGAAGAAACGTTGAACTTTCCTTTGATGTCTGAAAATAGAACTTTCTTATGGTGGTGGCTGCTGTTTAATTTTAGATGAGCATTCACAAAATCAGGGCTAGAGATGAGTTGATGCCATGATTTTGAAACACACATGAATCTCAAGATGGATTTGTGGGGCAGTCTTAATAGGATCTCTCTTATGATTTCAACGGGGATTTCAGAAGAAATGAAATTGGTGTTTTCATAGTTATACCATGAGAGGAGTTTGAGTAGAAAGGTCTGAATCGCCTGAAGAATCCAATTCCGAAAAGCAACAAAGGTAAACATGGCCAAGGAGTGAGGACCCAAATCAAAGTCCTGATAAAATATTTATCCAGTAGTTGAGTTCTTTTGTGAAATAGTTATTAGTCGTCCGGCCAAGCATGCCTTTTTTCTTTGTAATTAATAGAGAANAAAAGGATTTAGGTCTGAAATATATATTCAAGGGTGTAGGGACGTGGCCACCTGTATAATTTTAAGTGTGCAAATGAGTGTATGATATCTTATTCTTGAGATGTATTTTCTTTTTCACAAAAAAAAAAAGAGGATTAGTATCTAAATTCGTTATTGACCCGGAATAAGTACCTTTTTCTGCGGGGATCAAACTTGTGTGTTCGACTTGAAAAGAACGTACTAATTAATTTGTAATTTTCTAACATCTTTTTTTCGCACGAATAAATTTACTAGTTATGAAAAAAATGCACATCCCTTCCTCCTCAGCCTTCATCCATACTTGTTGACCGCACTTAATTGTGTAATGAAGCTTGACATTTTTATTTTTTTGATGTTTATTATGAATATTAGTTTTCATTCCATGCTAACCGGTATAAATTTTTAAAATTAATATAATAATATCAAAATAAGTGGTTCATTACAAGAAAATAGATTTTCAGAGAGAAGAAACCCAGTCGTTAAAAGCCTAAATGTGGTCTTTATAAGTCAATAACGACCAGAAAAATCAAGTCGTCACCTGTCGTTAAAAGCTTCGACGTTAAAAGTTGACGATTCAATTTCAATTTGGTTGTTAAAAATTCTTCAGCGACAGCATAAATTAGGGTCGTTATATGTTGTTTACAACAATGTGATTTTTCCTTCGCTAATTAATCATCCAGTCATTAAAACTCTTTAATGACGACAACAAATTTGTCACTGCAAGTGCTTTTATTGACCATATTTTGCTTTGCTAATGTGAAACTTTAATCAACATGTATAGTCACAAAATTATATTACTGAATAGTAATAATTAATTATTTCATGTGCTTTTCCACACAAGGAAACAACTGACGATGAACTAAAGGGAAAGAGGGCAAATATATCCCTCAACTTTGCGATTTAGAGCGGATATACCCCTTGTTAAAAAAGTATTGCATATATACCCTTGTTGTTTAACAAATTATGCATATATACCCTCATCTTCTGACAAATGGTGCATATTTACCCTTTTCGTTAACTGACATAGATTTATTGAATTAAAAAAAATTATTTTTAAAGTATAAACATGTCACATGGTTTTAAAAAATTACCTCACTTATTTTTTTTCCCTCTAAATCTGACCCAAATGAAAAAAAAAGTCCCAATCTCTCTTTTACTCAGTCATAAAATGAGTTGAAAACGGATCTGAATAAAGGAGGAATTGGATTATTTTTAGTTGGGTCAGGTCTGGAAGGATAAAAAACAAGTGAATTAACTTTTTAAAGTCATGTAGCATTTTTAAAATTAAAAAAAAAACTAGTTTTAAATTTTTCTAAATTCAGTCTGTTAATGAAAAATGATAACAATGCATTATTTGTTAGACGACGAGGGTATCTATGCATCATTTGTTAAACANGAACCACGTAAATTCTTGTGTGTCATTTGTGTTCCGTTTTTCTATTTTCTCGCAGTTAATTTGTGCGTGTGTTTGTTATTGTTGTTCCGCTGTCCCAACAGGACCCCCTTCTCTTCACCTGATACAAGGCAGTCGAATACCCACCACCCTACAGATCTCAATCTAGCGACGGGAACCACACTGTTGTCGCTGCCCTTCGGGCACGCCGCACTTTCTTCAAGGATAGGATCTTCAGACCTCAAATTCTTGCTTTGATAAAAAAAATAAGTTTATTTAGTTTAGCAACAATGAATAAACCATCAAATTGAAGAAAGAGGAGACCTCAATATATTTTGTACATAGTCATCACACAAAAGATGTGAAACATTAAAGTATCTAATAGAACACGTGAACAATAACCTACATCTACCCGATAGTTTAGCAAACTTAGATGATTTTCACAAATAAAGATAGAGAAATGAATCCACTCTTATTTTTGTTGCTAGTAGGTAAACCACATGCTAAGCACGGGCCCGACAACTCATATGAAAGGTGCATTACAATAGAAAGCAATGAAAACAAAATTTCTCTTGAAATTACGGAAAGATCTTTTGAACACTTTCGTCTTTCCAATGCGGCGCTGACAAGCTATACCTCAATGATAAAATATTTAACCTGAGCCTTGAAAAGTTCTAAGCTAAAATTGGTGCTGATAAATTCTTTATTAAGATTAACCTTGAGATGACGAAGGAATATAGATTAACCTTGTAGATGTATGTGGTGTTATTTTAAGCAGGTCCTGCAATAATAATTCCTCCTTGTTGCCTGACAATTTTAGGAGCAAACTAATTCACATCATTGGAATAAATGGTCTTTAATTGTTGAACAAGTCAGTAGCTTAGCTTAAAGATGTATTAAATCTAAGTGTGATTATCAGTTAGTTAGTTACGAATTAATAGATCAGAAAACAAAGAATATAAATAATGCAAAATATGTTCAAGAGGATAAATGCAATATTTTAGCCTCACTTGAATAGTTTGATATTTCCAATACTCGATCAACTGGCGAAAATGAACTTCTGGCATGTCATCAGGACATTTTGCTAGCATATCTTCAACAGTATGATTTTTATCAAAAAATCTCCTTTTAACAGTTCTCCCATGTTGCCTCCAAGCATCACGAAGACCATTCATTACCCACTTCTCTCCTTCTATTGGAATTAAGAATTTGGACTATGCAAAACAAAATATATTTAGCTTCAGTTAATAATAAACATACAATAAAAATATACAATCTCAACTATTGATTTGTTTTTACATTGACATATTTTCACATGAGTTTTTAAGTATCATTTGGCACAGCATGACAACTAGTGTACACCAAGGTAATAAATCTAGGATCCCTTGCGATTGTTCCTATAAAGCTGCTCAAATCAGTCACTGTCCTGTCAATTGGTCATACTACTTGTCCTTTGTCAAATGTCACCCCCTCTCTTTCTTCCAAATTTCTTGAGTGAATTTTCTTACATGTTGTTTCCTCAAACTCTTTTCTTCTCCGGTATCCCTAGATTGATGTAATAGCCAAGACATAAGAAAGAATTACAATGAGTAATAAAATTACAAGATTTAAGGCATATAACTTGTACCACAATCAATGTCCATATCCTCATTTGTAGCACACCCATCCTCACCAATTTCTTCTTGTTCCACAAGATTATCCAATTCTTTATTATGTTCATCAATAAAAGAAGCGGACATAAATCTGACATCATTTATTGTATGAACATCATGTTTTTCTTCACCACCTATGGGTATCCCTTGTTTTTATAGAAACTAATCAAGACTAGTTTCTGGTAGGATAGACTTTCTCTTCACCTGATTGCAGTTTTTTAGATCCTAAATATCAAGTTGTTTCTCTCCTTCACCTTGTGCTCATCCAATTATATTTGAAGTATTAACATCTACCTTTGAAGATGCTTGGAACATGAACTTGGGCATAGGTAATCCCATTCCTTTTCCTTTGAATGGACTCTTCATATTGAAATAAACACTGTTTATTTTGTCCTTTCCCTTGAAGACGATTGGATCATTGATTTGTGTCCAGGCACTCTACTCTTTTCTTGTTGTTTAATGGACGCCTCAAGATTCTTTCTTTTATGCGTTATTGATGCCTACTTTCCTAAGTTTATCACTGTGTTCAGCTTCAAGTTTCTCTTAATCCTGTATTGCTTGGCCAATTCAGCACTTGATCGGTATTGTATATCATAATCCATCTTTTTTCATAGGACTTTGAGCTTTGTTCGGATTGGAAACCTTTTTCTTCAAAGCTGATTCTTGGTTCATTCTTCATACAAATAAATACAATGTTTATTATGAATAAATAAAAGTGAATAGAAAAATATTATTTATATGATATAAATATCAAGTGCAGAATAAATACGTATCGTATCAGTATACAAGGGGACAATTTAGATATGTACTAGGGAGAATCATAAATATTTAGAAGAGAAAGACTTAGCATTTTAGAGTCACCATCAATGCTTCATCTTTATTTACAGTAGTCATAAGTACTCTTTCATCTATACAGTCTCTTAACTCACTTCCACACTCAATACATACAAACCAAATGAGAGTATGTGCTCATCTGCGTGTATGTGCTCCGTGTAGAAGTGAATTTCTTCCAGTCAAACTAAGTGTACCTTGTCACTAAATATTATAATTGGTAATGCAACTATGTAACTTACAAGTTTAATGGTAAATATGATATCTGAGTTTTTTTCGTGATGTTAGCCGTGCATTTCATTTTTTATGATTTTGTTGTGCAGTTGATGAGGTTGTTTGTGGAAGAGTCGGCGTGGACACCTTACAATCGACCACAAGAAGATCATCCAGCAAGGAGGGAGTACATCAAGAGTGTTACTGAAAGAATAGGAGTGCCTCTTGCAGCACACTAGACATTTATTTCTTGTTGAATGAGGCTCTGCAAGCCTGATTCTATACAAACATACAACAATAAACTATCTCGAAGGTGACCTGATAGTATAAAATTCATTTACAATATAGACAATTCTATATTGTAGATACTAATGGGATATATGACAAGTCTATTTTTCCAGATATTGAGGAATGTGCAGATCTAAACGTTTGTGAAAGGAACTGCACGAACACACCAGGAAGTTATATTTGTTCTTGTCCTCATGGATATACGGATGATGGAGAAAAGGATGGTCGTGGTTGTATTGCTGCCGACTCTGAATTTTCATGGATCAAAGTTTCTGTAGGTAAATATCTTGGAAAAATTTTCATAATCACAAATGCTACTAACTTATTTCAAACTTTTGTTATTTATCTAAAAACTTGTTGAATTATAGATGCTCAAAACATGTGGTCGAGCTCAATAAAAAAGAACACCATTTTTTAATTTTTTTAATTTATTTGATCTACTCGACATTTCGCATAGATCAGGAATAAGAATGATATAGATTTTCCTGTTTGAAACAGTCTCTTTTGGAACTCTAGCCACTTCATTAGCATCAGATTCAATAGCAAAACAAAATGTACATTCCTGTACTTTTCATTAGCTGTTAATTTCAAATGAGTTTATATAAACTCAGGGCTAGAGATTAGTTGAAGCCATGATTTTGAAATGCACATGAGTTTCAACAGAGACTTTGGGGGCACCATTAAGAGGACCTCCATGATGACTTCTGCTGGAATAACAGAGATTATGGAAGCACTCATTGTAGTTGCAAATGGAAATTGTGTTGACCGGAGTGGAAGAAGAAGCATCCATTAAGTCTTAAGTTTATTGTGGATTGAAAATACCAGTGGTAAATTCAGTTGTGCATCAACATCATGATATGTTATTGTTTTATCTAATTTATAGTGATGAACCACTTCAAACAAGGATCCAATTCTAAGTCTGTTTCTCCCCCAAACTCCCCTCTGGTATTGCAGCTTCTGCTTCTATCTATCATTTCTGGAAAAGCTAAAAATACTCTTTCACCCTGAAAAGCAGAGGAACAATCCACCTCTGACATTTCTCAATAATGTAATATACATGTTTCCTCTAACATTCTTTGTGTACAAGTCGGAATCGGTTATATGATATCCATGTTGCTTCATTTGGAGCTGTTACATTCAGATACTCAACAATATCGGGTTCTTTTTACATTCTAGTGACATTCAAAAATCTAATTATACCAAGGGAAGAAAAGCTCATACCAAACCAAGTTTTAACGAGATTCGAGTTTACAGCAGATGATTGTAAATCTGGTAACAAGATAGATTACAAGTCTGACACTAAATACAACAGACACGGTGGAGAAAGCAAAACAAATCAAAAACAGAAATGTCAAGGCTTCCCCTTCCTGAAACGTCAGCAAGTACGACTTAGTGCTCAACATTAGCTTCCACTTCCTGAAATTCAATAGTACAAAACAAGTAAAGGTGTGACCAAATTTTGACATGACTAGTAAAAATAGCCACCTAATTTAAGCAAAAGCAACAACTACAAAAAAATAGATGCAAGAGAATCATTTCTCAATGTAAAAGGATGTTCCAGATACATTCAGCTAAAGTCCTTGACTGACATCTAAGCAGCACTATGTTCAAACTTCAGACCTACTAAAACTCTAACTCACCACAATTTCCATATATACACATCAATTCTGTTATTTATTATTTTGGGTACAAGTCAAAAGTATTTCACAAATAATTTGCCAAAATGTTGTCAAGAGTATGCATACTTGGTTTTAAGGCTCAACCACTGTCACTGCCTACAGAAAAAAAGATTTTATTTTTACACCAAAGGTATAAAACAACGGAACTCTTCCAGATCAGAAAAAATAAAAATAAAAACAGAACTTTTCATACTTCAAGGTAGACCCATTGTTGGAATAAGTTTTAATGATATTTGATGATGATTTAAAATATGCTTGAAACATTAAAATTGGAAGTTGATAGAATAACACTTGTTATTTACTAATCGGCTACTTAATTGAATGGCAAAGCTTATGAGGTGGAATATATAGTTGATGCTTCTATAAGAAAAGGAGTTCCTGAATGGTGTCTTGTACATTGGCTCTTCGGCATCATAAAGGAGATTACACTCATCAGGGAAGAGGTAGCAGAGATTCAGGAAAAGAAAGTTTTTAAGTTTGACTTGGTATTACATGATACCTTGGATACAACCACGGCTCATGTATCATCAGAATTGGCTAACACTCCAAGGATGACTGAAGAAGTTGTGGGTTTTGAAGATGTTATGGAAAAACTAAGAGAACAACTAATAAGAGGAACCAAACAGCTAGATGTTAT